>BSQZ01000111.1:420000-450000 GCA_033239005.1 Lamellibrachia satsuma
TACCAGAACAGACGTGCCTCAATGTTCTATTCTTCTTATAATATATCAATGACCTGCCACAAGCTAGAAAGTTGTTTACTTGTATTATGTATGCAGATGATTCAGCCCTCTCAAGCTCTGTGCAATTGTTTCGTTCAAGGGAAACAAATGAAACGGCAGACGTTCTGATTAACTGGGTTAAAAAAAAACTAAATAAAATCAGATAATGGCTTAGCATAAACAAATTGTCTGTAAGCGTTTCAAAATCCAAATATGTGGTGTATAAAAAGGGTAATAAAAGTATACATCCTCTAGTACTTCAAATAAGTGGCACAAACATTGAAAGAGTACAACATTTAAATTTTCTTGGTTTAACCTTAACAAAAAACCTGGAAAGAACATGTCGATAACATTTCAAACAAATGCTCCAGAATTATTGGAATTCTAAACAAATTAAAACATTATTTGCCAATACACATGAAATTAATGTTATATAATTCATTAATACAACCACCCCTACATTACTGCATTATGGCGTGGGGTTATAAGTGTGATAGAATTATAAAACTCCAAAAGAAAGTGGTTGGAATGATAAGCTTAAGCAAGTATAATACACACACTGACTCGGTTTCCAAACAATTAAACATATTTAAGGTAAAAGACAGTTTACACTCGCAAGAACTGAAATTTTATTGTAAATTCATACACAATAAACTACCTGTATATTTTAATTTTCTGTCCACAAATCTGCTTTATACATATTCCTACTAAATATAAAAATAATATATACATTAATTTTGTTTAAAGTGTAATAATGAATTAATTTTAAATAAATGGTAGTTATAAGCAGGGTGGCTTCTACAATAGCGATCAAGCCTGGTCTTAGTAGGAGTCACCATGACTTATAATTAATCTTTTTGTGGTCATCTTATCTACATATGTATCGATTCTATGTATGTATATAACTAATTTATGTTACTGTTTTGTTATTGGTCAAAATAAAGCACAACAATCAATCAAATAATCACATCACCCAATAGAAATAGATGACATACATTGAAAAACAAGGGGTAAATACGTAAAGTGTAAGTTGGTAAGGCTTACTTTATAGAAAATAACAATGTAAATTTTTGATTTTATCCCGTTGCATTGCCTTTTAATGTCATTTCGAAAATTGTATCCAACTTGAACATTGACTTGATCCAATGTCTGATAGTGTCACTAACTTTGCGTCAACTTGTAATGTTTCAGGTGAATTTGACCTTGTGATAGACAACAACACGTGTGTCCAGTTCTGCTGAGGGACATTGCCTGGGACAATATATGCGATGCGTTTTGAGTTAAAGAGACATCACCTCCTTCTTGGTGTGGAAAGCATTCAAGTGTGACAGCTGCGTTGTAATGCAAAAGCTCATTTGTATTCTCAGACTGGTGTGAAACTCTTCAAATGTGAAGCCTGTGGAAAACTGTGTTTACAGATTTTGGCTTAAGAGTAGATGTTCTTCATAACAGTGATGAAAAACCATTCAAATGTGATGCATATACTACACATTTTTCACGTAGTGACAATTTGCAGTCACACATATGCACACTCACACTGGTGAGAAAACTTTCAAATGTGACATGTGGTTACTGATATATGTGCACATTCACTATACAAAACAACCCTACATATTTGAGGTTGATGGAGACATATTAGAAAGAACAGCATCTTAAAAATGCCAATGAATGCGCAAACTCATACAATTGAGAAACGATTGAAATGTGACACTTGTGGAAAATGTATTTTACAGAGTAGTGACTTAATGGTACATGTGTGCACTCATACAGGCGAGAAACCCTTCAAATGTGACACCTGTGGTGCACATTTCTCATGCAGTGGTAATTTGAAGACACATGTCCGTATCCATACTGGGGAGAAACCATACAAATGTGATACATGTGGTGCACACTTCTCAACAAGTGGTCATTTGAAGACACATGTCCGTATACATACTGGGGAGAAACCCTACAAATGTGATACATGTGGTGCACACTTCTCAACAAGTGGTAATTTGAAGACACATGTCCGTATCCATACGGGGGAGAAACCCTACAGATGTGATACATGTGGTGCACACTTCTCAACAAGTAGTCATTTGAAGACACATGTCCGTATACATACTGGGGAGAAACCCTACAAATGTTATACATGTGGTATGCACTTCTTAACAAGTAGTGATTTGAAGACACATTGCCGTGTCCATACGGGGGAGAAACCCTACAGATGTGATACATGTGGTGCACACTTATCAACAAATGGTAATTTGAAGATGCATGTCCGTATCCATACGGGGGAGAAACCATACAAATGTGACATATGTGGTGCACACTTCTCAACAAGTGGGGGTTTGAAAGGACATGTCCGTATACATACCGGGGAGAAACCCTACAAATGTGATACATGTGGGGCACGGTTTACCAAGAATGGTTCCCTAAGGAGGCATTTGCGTATTCACACTGGAAAAAATCTTCAGGTGTGATATATGTGGAAGACAGTTTAGAAACAGCATTACTGTGACTGTGCACACTTGTACCGTTGGGAAATAATTCAGATGTGACACTTGTGGAAGGCAATTTTTACTGGGTGGTGACTCTTGTCTTCACCAAGTAACTATTTGGCAGTGCGGTGTCTCCAACGTTTCTGGGTCCTATGTCAGGAACCAGGTCTGGGTCCAGCTACAACAAAATGTAATCAATTACAATTATTTAAATTTCTCAGTTCAATTACATTTCTAAAATTTCCAAATCAATTACAATTGCGCCATTTCAATTACAATTACATTTGTATTATTCAGAACCATTTGTTAATTATGTAGCGTGTGTTGCTGATTGTGTGTACGAATAATACGATTGATAAACAAATATAATGGACTTGGCGATGTTTGTACATTTTGTTGAACAGTGACTTAATGATTAACTAGATCAATATTATTGTTCCGTATAAATATAATGTAATGTTTGCTTGGTTCATTAATTAAAGTTTAATTACACAGAGTACTGTACAACTATAAACAAAGTACAACTATAAACAAAGGCCGCAACCATTTGAAATCCTAATGAGTCTCTCCAATCTACTAAGCCATTTCAAAGCAATTCTACTCATAAAATGTAACCACAAATAATTCCTACCAGTACATTAGCAATGTTCACATCAAGATCCATCAACGGGGTTTTGTCTATACCCCCTTGGTGTACACCCATTCTGTCTACTGTGTTATACCCAAATTGGTTTCCTTGGCAGTTGTGTTTTGAAGATGTACCCTAGTTCGCCTACCATGAGTCACTTGGCTTCTAGCCCAGTCAGTATTCTTACATAATAAACCCTTGGGTTGTAGTTCACTCTCAATTAACCACCACCTGACCCGTCACTATGTACAATGTGATAGAAGATTACAGAATCACAGAAAAGGCAGACCAATGCCCAGTTGGGGTATACCTTGATAACAGCTAATTGTGATGCCTTTTGGCATATTTGGAGACCCTTTGGAAGCCGGGTGTGCAATGTCTGCTGGCAGATTGCAATTACGTATTTGCTTAGAAGGAAGGCCAGAGGTATTTTGCTGATGCACTTGTTATATCTGAATAATCCTTTGATTTAATGAGCAGGTCCTGCAGATATTTTAATTAAGATCTTAAGTGTTCCTATCATACCTTAGTATTGTACAATATGACATACAGCACCCCGCCACCTATTGCAGTAGGCAGCGTAATACATTGATGTGATTGATGCGGCCTTTAGCACATATCTGCCGTTTAGTTCAATGACACCATAATTGCAACTTTCTTACATTATAAATATTAGTAAATCAATGTCCATAACTTCACCAATGCGAAATCATGAATTCAGCACACTGTGGCCTCGGAGACTGTATATTTTCTTAAATACAGTTATAATTTAATTGAGATTGATAGTTGCTTAGCTGGAAGAAATTACTGAACTAAACATATCTTTAAATATATTTACGCTTCATGTCTTATTCACGTAAATAATATTATTATATAAACGATACTGACATTAACTCAGTATATGTATGCATAGAATATAAAATTACATGTAAATTTCAGTACTCTTAAATTACAATATTTATCTTCATTAATCAAATTGCGCGGTGGCAATGCGGTAATGCTTTGGACTTTCGGTCGAGGGGACGGGGGTTCGAAACATCCTATTGATGTCTTGAGACTTGGCCAATTTCGTTCACCTCATATTGCCTTTGTCTTTCTAAGGAGAAAATAAAATCCGATGGTCTTTCTAAATGGTGTCTATGCCATATCCCATTCATGGAAATGGAAACACGTATATCGTGGACTAACTGCTTACTCTTAGAGTAGGACATTCTGACATAAACCGTCAGTCTTATTACTGGGTCCGATGACCTTTTGGAACTGAAACAAGCCGCAGTCTTATTACTGGGTCCGATGACATTTTAGAACTGAAACAAGCAGCAGTCTTATTACTGGGTCCGATGACATTTTAGAACTGAAACAAGCAGCAGTCTTATTACTGGGTCCGATGACATTTTAGAACTGAAACAAGCAACAGTCTTATTACTGGGTCCGATGACCTTTTAGAACTGAAACAAGTCGCAGTCTTATTACTCGGTCCGATGACCTTTTGGAACTGAAACAAACCGCAGTCTTATTACTGGGTCCGATGACATTTTGGAACTTAAACAAATAAATACATCAGTTGCCTTAACATAGAAACTGGTTACACTGTTGTGTATTTTGACTTTTAACTGCACTTTTTCCGGAACTTTAAAAGCGTTTGTATTTCATGTCAGGATGTACTGCAACATACAGCCACGTCGCACCGCGTCAGCCTGTCCAGTTTATGTTACTACGTTATGTTACTAGTATTATTACGATGCATTGCCATGGATTTTTGTAAGGTGTTCAGATATAAACTACGCACGATAATAAAACACCGTGCTTCAATATGCAAGTGATGTTAACAAACAATGCTGATTTGTCAGTAGAATATTCGGTGAGTGTCTAATATCGGTTGTGAAGGCCCATTACCCTGTGTACGTATTCTGCTTACTAAGTGCTGCATTCAGTACGCACAAGTGAATTACTCAAAAGAAACACGAAACATAGTCACTAAAACAAACTTTAATATGACGAGAAACAGGGGCGAACAAAAATAAAAGCATCATTTCAAAATATCATTATAACTGTTTTCGCTGTGCAGTCATTTTGGTTAGAATAAGAGGCTTCACTCGTAATTATTACGCATACAGTGAATAGTCTTGTCGGTCAAGAACAAGAACATAAGCATTCGCTGCGTCTGTCATCTCCCAAGTACAGAGCGATCCAATGTTGACCGGGTCGATTGGTCACATATTTAAGTTTGGCTGGATAATATGCGGCGAGCCAACGGACATGCACTCGTTAGGTTCAATGTGGATATTTGTGCAACTACGATAATTCACGAACAACGGTAAAGGGTAAAATATTTCCCGTTTAATAACACACATTGTAAAAACTAGTATTGTTACAATCGCCCATAAAAATATTTACAGTCCTATATCAAAAAAGATTGATGTGTTCGGCGAGTGCAATCTTGCGTTACGGCGTGCTCGGCGAGCTGTCTTGCGTTACGGCGTGGTCGGCGAGTGCAATCTTGCGTTACGGCGTGCTCGACGAGTGCTGTCGTGCGTTACGGCGTGCTCGACGAGTGCAATCTTGCGTTACGGCGTGCTCGACGAGTGCAATCTTGCGTTACGGCGTGCTCGACGAGTGCAATCTTGCGTTACGGCGTGCTCGACGAGTGCAATCTTGCGTTACGGCGTGCTCGACGAGTGCTGTCTTGCGCACTGCGTGCTTGGCGAGTGCAGTCATGCGTACCTTATGGTGTTGAGTTCACGAATGTACTTCACTACAGCCACGACAACGGCAAAGAATATGGCGTGTATACAATCTCGAGTGGAGACGGGGGAAATAGAAGTTGTAACCTGAATGTCATGTGGAGTACTTCTGCAGCTTCGACGCCCATCACTTTTTTATACTTCCACTTTCACCAATCGCAGCCGTCGTCTCACAACGGATTAACCAATCATGTTGGTGCATACAATAGCCTGTAGACCACGGAAAGGCTTGGATGCCTATACAAATTACAAGTAAACTTTTGAATAGTTTGAAGAGTTCTAGTACATTTTTTGTACTAAAACACCCCAGAATCTACCACACAAATCATACGATATCCTACACACAATTCATGTCATAAGAATATATATAATACACACATTACGATGATATACATCAAAATTCATCTATTGCCAGATTTATAACAGAAAACAACTTTGAACATTCCTTGAGCTCCCTCTATTATTCGAAGGTGTAAAAGTAAAAATGTTTACCTGGGCTGTGCTGTCACTGCCACAAAACAACAAGCTGAACTGTATCAAAAAGTATTCGTTCTTCAGCGTAATTAGGTTCTAAGACAATGATAAACAATATCAGTAGACAACTAGTTTTCCAACTATACCAAACTGGATAACATTTCATTGATATGTTAGTCAGTTGGAAACAAATAAATTACCGATGTCTTGATTAGCTTGATTAATATAATCACAGTGTTGTTTAATCCGTAACAACATAAGGTAAACACTACTTAGTGAGGTGATACCATTAGAGCCAAAATATAGCAAACATGTCATTGAACAATTCGAAAATTTCGATTCCCTTCGATAGGGATAGTCGCGTAATAGCAATCCCTTATCACGGACTGTCTAGTCTCAGGCTGTATCTAACATGTAAACGTAAGTTACATTCTGAATGAAAATGCATCAGTCGAACTTCCATTCTGACAACCTACTTAATGCTTCTGCTGAGAAAATCAGCGCCCACATTTTCTTTGCTTGGGAAGACCTCGATTTTGAATTGATACGGTTGTAACTTCAACAACAATGGGATTAACCTCGGGTTGTTCTATATAGGTAGGTCGTAAACGTTTCCAGGGCCCAGACAATTGCCAAACATTCTCTTTCCACTATGGCGTATGCCGCTTGAGTAGGGGGTTAACTTCATACCGGCGTTCGCCACGGGGAAGTATTTTCCGTCATATTCGTGGAGAAGTACTGCACCAATACCATTGACTGATGAATCTGTTTTAAGAACAAAAGATCTATCAAAATCGGGCAGTTTCAGTATTGGCGTACTGCACAACATATCTTTCAACTCTTTGAAAGCTCTATCGGCGTCTTCCGACGTACGTACGTAGTTTTGCTGTGATCAACTGTTTAGAGAGTATCTCATCAAGTACGTACGTACATACGTACGTTCATTCATGTTTATTCATGGTTTCATTGTGATAATCATATTAACGTTTTTATGTGGGCATATACCACAGACAATGCTTAAACGAAACTGTAGACAATTTCACTTGCATGAAGTGCGTCAGATGGCGCTACGTCGAGAAGTGCAGGTGAAACTCGACAGGAGGCGTCACTGCAGAGCCTTGGTTTTACTGTGTTTTCGAAGTTAGCCCCTACTATGGATTTGAGTAAGTGGTAAAATTATAACATCTGCTAAAGAAGTCACAATGAAAATAAACAAACTGACAAACAGTAAAAAACACGTATACACTAAATGTGTACGTACATCATAGATATAAATACAACACCCATTAGTAAAACAAAACAGCTGAGCCCTTATGAATTGACACACGATGAAGTGATGCAGGCATGGACCAGTGACATTCATGCTGCTGCACGGCAAGAACCCACTATATATATATATATATATATATATATATATATATATATATATATATATATATATATATATATATATATATATATATATATATATATATATATATATATATATATACAGTACTAATAAGAGATTATTACTAGATAGCTATATATACCTAATACCTTATTACGTGCACAATATATCCATGCACCTTGTATCATAACATATTAACTATAACAGTAGCACCACTAAACATGATCAAAACTGAACTTTCTGAAGTGCTCCATACATGTATTAACTAATGACTGCAAGTGGTCAAAATCTCATTAAGCCCTGTTGGATATTCTTTTCGATCTAAGGTCCCAAAACTATTCTTTTCTCCTCTTCCAACACATTCCCCAGCAGCTCCATCACAGCCATTTCCACCTGCAGATCAAGATCTTTCTTGAATGTTATCTGGCCAACTTGCTCATGTAAAGAAATGTGCTCTCTCATTTAAGCTGTCAATTGTTTTAGTAGGCAACCTTTCACATGGTTTGTCGAACAACTGCATAGAATGCAGTGAATATTGCAATGTGTACAGAGTGAGTTAAATGATAGTGGTTCATACAACGATGAAAAGGCAGACGACGTCCAAAAAGGGGAGAGCCTCATTAAATGCAGATGACTTAATAAAGAATTTTTTTTATTAATGAGCTGATATCTAGTACAGTTTAAAGAAAGTTAGACATATGCATACACGCACGCACATATTATTTGTTAAACTGAATCCTACCCCTATGACATTTTATGTTGCACCCAATCAATGTGACTACTGGGAAACACTTAATGTACGCTACCCCCAAGAAAAACAAACGTATCTGTAATATATTGATATTTCAGAACATTTTCGAAACTGTTACATTCATTCACATATACACTAACGCAGCACAAACATTTATGACATAAATTACCTGAAAATAACGAGATGTTAGATCCTGTCTTCTGTCGATTCGTACAACTGTAAGCCATACAGGAAATAACCATATTCATTGTCCCACAACTTTCTCCAGCAAGCCTCCAAAATGTTTGTCTTTGAGAGTTTAACACTAATGCACGATGCTCACTCCAGTATGAACAACCCAACTGCCCACACTTATAACACAACTGCTGGGACCCCCCTCACCCAAATTCTTAATCAGTCTGGTGGCAGTGCACCCATTAAGAACAAATGACAATGACAAATCTTCAAGTTAATTGGTTCCTGGTGTCATCGTCACTGACTACTAGCGAGATAAGTTTATACTTCTCTGGCAGCCACCTCATCTTCATTGCTTTTGTTTGCCTTATATTGTACATGATGATGGTGAGGAGGAAATAAATTAACTTATTTACTCACTTACTTACTTACTTACATATGTTAAACAACTATTTGTAACATGTTATGTTCACACTATAAACAGTACTACCCTATGTGTCATGCAGTGGATGCAACTGTTTCTGCCGTGCAATGAAATGGCCGGTCAGTGGTCCACACCTGCTTCACGGCAGGGAGCTTATCGCTCTTGTTTATGGGGGGGAGGTGATTAATGATGTAACTCTATGACATACATACATACATACATACATGCATAGAAAGCAGCACACATGACATAGGTCGACATGAAATCAGTTGTTTGATTAGCAGCTAAAGCAACAGTTGACAATATTTCGAAGTGGTCAGTAATAACAACACGACATTCAAGCTACTACACCCGGAATATGTGTGGTTGAAGTGGTTTCACAGTCACTCATTCCAGAGCTGGGGAACTCTAGTCCTCAAGTACGACTCGAGTCGCACTCGAGTCGAACTTTTACAAGACTTGAGACTTGATTTGACACTCGCGCATTTGAGACTTATTTGGATTAGGACTTGATGATTAAATCAGAGACTTGAAACTTCAGTAAGGACTTAAACTAATAAATGTATTGTGTGTGTGTGTGTGTGTGGTGGATATCTGAACTAAACTCTCTCGTTACAACTAGCCCAAATTTCGATCGATGTCGTGTTGTCTACAGCAAGACAATATTATGACCATACGGGATACGGACAGTTAGCCTCAAGATTGAGGCGTGCCTCTATAACACACGCATGTACGGCTGCAGCAATGTTATTGAAGTGGACACACTTGAAATCCGAGCCCTCGACTACGACTCGAGTCGCACTTTACTTGCGACTTGGGACTTGACTCCTTGGTATGGACACAGACTTGAAAATTTACTTGGACTTGCATGATGGTGACTTGGAATCGGACGTGAAGAAAAACGGTTACCAACAGCTCTGATTAACTCTATCTCAAACGTGAGTAAAATATTTGTGTATTAAGACAACTTCATCCATTGACTTGCCATATATAAAGAAGACATTGATATTTGTCTACATCTTTTTGGAGGATGTGGGATGTGTGTGTGTGTGTGTGTGTGTGTGTGTGTGTGTGTGTGTGTGTGTGTGTGTGTGTGTGGTGTGTGTGTGTGTGTGTGTGTGTGTGTGTGTGTGTGTGTGTGTGTGTGTGTGTGTGTGTGTGTGTGTGTGTGTGTGTGTGTGTGTGTGTGTGTGTGTGTGTGTGTGTGTGTGTTGTGTGGTTGTGTGTGTGTGTGTGTGTGTGTGTGTGTGTGCGCGCGTGTGTGTGTGTGTGTGTGTGTGTGTGTGTGTGTGTGTGTGTGTGTGTGTGTGTGTGTGTGTGAAGCGGACACAGGCTGAAGCATATGTACAAGTTGCTATGCAAACATTGACCATGGAACATTGCTGTTCGTACGCACAAAATTCACACTTGTCACCATTTTACAATAAAGCCATATAAGACGGTGGCGACGGTAGCGGCACCTAGCGCAACTACATGTCTCATTATATGACGCATAACGAAACTTTTCTAATTAAAATCGGTGTTACCTCAGTCAATACATTTCAGACTGCTGGACGCTCAAATCTCTAAAACTTTGAACAGATCCCTGGAACAATGTCTCAATGCAAGGTGTGTCACATCTTCTGTCCTGTAAATCAGTTAGAAGTGTCAGTGTTCGGGAAAGGACAACAAATCTATTTATTTAACGGAAAGTCGTGATGATGGAGAATGTAGAACAAGAGCGTGACACGATGTCGGAGGAGGGACAAAACGAGGGACAGGATGACAACGAGATTGAGAAGGTAGAACAAGAGCGTGACACGATGTCGGAGGAGGGACAAAACGAGGGACAGGGTGACAACGAGATTGAGAAAGTAGAGCAAGAGCGTGAAACAATGTCGGAGGAGGGACAAAACGAGGGACGGGGTGACAACGAAATGGAGAATGTAGAACAAGAGCGTGACACGATGTTGGAAGAGGGATAAAACGAGGGGTAGGGTGACAACGAGATTGAGAAGGTAGAACAAGAGCGTGACACGATGTCGGAGGAGGGACAAAACGAGGGACAGGGTGACAACGAGATTGAGAAGGTAGAGCAAGAGCGTGACACGATGTCGGAGGAGGGACAAAACGGGGGGCAGGGTGACAAAAAGATTCAGAAGGTAGAGCAAGAGCGTGACACGATATCGGAGGAGGGACAAAACGGGGGGCAGGGTGACAAAAAGATTCAGAAGGTAGAGCAAAAGCGTGACACGATATCGGAGGAGGGACAAAACGGGGGGCTGGGTGACAAAAATATTCAGAAGGTAGAACAAGATCGTGACACGATGTCGGAGGAGGGAAAAATGAGGGGCATGGTGACAACGAGATTGAGAAGGTAGAACAAGAGCGTGACACGATGTCGGAGGAGGGACAAAACGAGGGACAGGGTGACAACGAGATTGAGAAGGTAGAGCAAGAGCGTGACACGATGTCGGGGGAGGGACAAAACGAGGGACAGGGTGACAACGAGATTGAGAAGGTAGAGCAAGAGCGTGACACGATGTCGGAGGAGGGACAAAACGAGGGGCAGGGTGACAACGAGATTGAGAAGGTAGAACAAGAGCGTGACACGATGTCGGAGGAGGGACAAAACGAGGGACAGGGTGACAACGAGATTGGAGAAGGTAGAGCAAGAGCGTGACACGATGTCGAAGGAGGGACAAAACGGGGGGCAGGGTGACAAAAAGATTCAGAAGGTAGAGCAAAAGCGTGACACGATATCGGAGGAGGGACAAAACGGGGGGCTGGGTGACAAAAATATTCAGAAGGTAGAACAAGATCGTGACACGATGTCGGAGGAGGGAAAAATGAGGGGCATGGTGACAACGAGATTGAGAAGATAGAAAAAGAGTGTGACACGATGTCGGAGGAGGGACAAAACGAGGGGCAGGGTGACAGCGAGATTGAGAAAGTAGGACAAGAGCGTGACACGATGTCGGAGGAGGAACAAAACGGGGGCAGGGTGACAAAAAGATTCAGAAAGTAGAACAAGAGCGTGACACGATGTCGGAGGAGGGACAAAACGGGGGGCAGGGTGACAAAAAGATTCAGAAGGTAGAACAAGAGCGTGACACGATGTCGGAGGAGGGACAAAACGGGGGGCAGGGTGACAAAAAGATTCAGAAGGTAGAACAAGAGCGTGACACGATGTCGGAGGAGGGACAAAACGGGGGGCAGGGTGACAAAAAGATTCAGAAGGTAGAACAAGAGCGTGACACGATGTCGGACGAGGGACAAAACGAGGGGCAGGATGAAAAAGTGATTCAGAAGGTAGAACAAGAGCGTGACACGATGTCCGGGAGGGACAAAACGAGGGGCAGGATGAAAAAGAGATTCAGAAGGTAGAACAAGAGTGTGACACGATGTCGGAGGAGGGACAAAATGAGGGGCTGGATGAAAAAGAGGTTCAGAATTTAGAACAAGAGCGTGACACGATGTCGGAGGAGGGAAAAATCGAGGGGCAGGATGACAACGAGATTGAGAAGGTAGAGCAAGAGCATGACCCGATGTCGGAGGAGGGACAAAACGAGGGACAGGGTGACAACGAGATTGAGAAGATAGAGCAAGAGCGTGGCACGATGGCGGGAGAGGGACAAAACGAGGGGTAGGATTAATAAGAGATTCAGAAAGTAGAGCAAGGTCGTGACTCGATGTCGAAAGAGGGACAAAACGAGGGGCAGGGCGACAAAGAGATTGAGAAGGTAGAGCAAGTTCGTGACATGATATTGGAGGAGTGACAAAACGAGGGGCAGGATGATAACGAGATTGAGAGCGTGAAGCAAGCTTTGAAGGACGTCAACTTCATTGCTGCGATCTACGACGATAGATGGTACTTAGGAAAAGCGTGGAAAAAAGTGGGAGGGCGGAAGGTGAATTTGGGACATCGGAAGAAGTAGATGTCGTTGTGGATGTTATATTGTGTGGTGTTGTGTCCCCAATCTTGTGCAAGGAAAGTAGATGTCGTTGTGGATGATATATTGTGTGGTGTTGTGTCCCCAAGCTTGTGCAAGGAAAGTAGATGTCGTTGTGGATGATATATTGTGTGGTGTTGTGTCCCCAAGCTTGTGCAAAGAAAGTAGATGTCGTTGTGGATGATATATTGTGTGGTGTTGTGTCCCCAAGCTTGTGCAAGGAAAGTAGATGTCGTTGTTGATGATATATTTTGTGGTGTTGTATCCCCAAGCTTGTGCAAGGAAAGTAGATGTCGTTGTGGATGATATATTGTGTGGTGTTGTGTGTGAAAATGTCTGCCTCCGTCGGACGACCCTAGTTCGACAACGATTAGTAATAGTAAACCCAAAATTACCCTCCATGCTGTAGACTGTCTGGCATGGACACGGATATGTTTTTGTATATTTTTACGCACCTATTGTTAGTTTAAGTGTTAAAGTAATGACGCACATCTTTGCATACACATAAGCCATAATTATATGATATATACAGTGTTAAACTAGTCCCCTGCAAAATGAATTAGTTTGACTAAAAATGTGCACATTGTAGGGGTCAAAGGTGTCGACGGAGGAAGACAGTGATAAAGAGACGTAACTTCACCGCTGTGTCAAATGGAGAAGAGCAAATCGGTGCAACTCCTGGCCAAAATAACAAAATAATAAAATAGTAATATTACATAAAATAATTATGCAGATAAAAAACATGCATATATAAAATGAAGACAATTTTATCATATGGTGCTATAAATAGTAAAAATAGACCACAGAAACAATCACGATGATAGAATAAAATATAAAATCCGGACAATATATCATATGGTGCTATATGCAATTTAATCGTACGCTAATTTATTCGTACACTAAGGTAAAATACTGAGCTTGCTCTTAAAAACGTTAACATTGTTAACACTTCGTAAATATGTGGGTAGTGTATTCACCAATGTTGCCATGTATTGTTTAATTAACATGGCGCTGGTATATGAAGAAGGCCGAATCCCAGATAGAGAGAAATGTTTTATTTTCTGAGAGATGGGATCAGGAATATTTCCGTGTTGGTACATATCCTCGTCCTTGCCAGGGCTAATGTTCTGGTCCTGTCCTGCCTGGCCCGGCTCTTCCAGCGGTGCTTCCATACACACCTGGAAGTGTGTTATTGTTGACATTTCACTGCAGTTGAACGTATATAGGCCACCCTAGTCATCTGTCACTGACGTGTGCCGACTGCTGTCTGTATGTAGCTCAGACACCAACGTCTTGTCGTAGTTCTGACAGACCCGCAGGCATTCGGCGGCTCTGGTGTGCACTACGTCTGCGACACGTGTCGACATCGTGTGCGACGTGTATAGTCGTGTGGCCGCTGGAAGTAACTCGCTTAATGTGACGAAAGTCCTACGTGACTTAATGTGACGAAAGTCCTACGTGACTCCAGCGACTGGCGGCTATCGTGTTCCTGCCTTGTTGATGACGGCGTTCTTCAGGTTGCGTAATCGTTCCAGCCTTTCCCGACTTATGTTTCCCCTTTGTGTCCTAAGAAGATCTTGCGTCACTCCTGTGTCGATGTGGTTTAGGCCGAGACAAGGCCTACCCCGTTGTAAAAGACCTTCTGGCGGCACGATTACATAGATTAAACAGATTCGTTTGATGTTTTATCTTACGTATTGTGACATTGGCTCTTAATGTAGTTTTCTTATGACTCGATCAGCGCTCATTTCAATTAAATTTGAACGTTTAGCATGCACTATGCTATAAGTACTTTGCTATTTATGTTTACTCCTAGTATTGTTTTAAACTAACGGCATACTAATTGATTTTGAAATGTGGCTAGAACTAATACCATTAATAATAACAACAATAAATAAATAAATAAGTAAAATAGTTATACAGCGCTTTACATACGTAACCGTAACATACAATTATACTAAAAACAATACCAACAATAACTTTTCTAAAATATAGTCCATGACATTTAAAACTAGTCTTACCATATATTTTACAATATTTAACAAGATTGCCATCCAAGACAAATGCCCAGATGACAAGAGGATAAGGAAACCACTGGCTCATCTATGTGTAACCTGCCCTCCTGAGATATGTGTCAACCTTGTTTTTAAACATATTTACGCTACTAGCATTTGCACAATCTTCAGATAATTATGTTGCATTTATTCATTGTACTCTGTGAGAACGAATACTTCCTGATATCCAATCTACACTGATCCTTTACTAATGTTACCTCGTGTGCTCTAACTCTACCATCTTTCTTGAGTGAGAAAAATATTTCTATAAATATTTTCGTGCCCAGTCAATATATTAAAACACTTCAATTTCATCTACTCTTAACCCCCTTGTCTCTAGGGTTGTTTAAACACATTCTTTTAGGCGTTCATAACTAAGGTGTCTCAGTTGATCTCCTCTGTATTCGTTCACGCACACATGCACACACGCACGCACACACACATAAATATGTATATATATATACATATATATATATATATATATATATATATATATATATATATATATATATATATATATATATATATATATATATATATATATATATATATATATATATATATATATATATATATATATATATATATATATATATATATATATATATATATATATATATATATATATATATATATATATATATATATATATATATATATATATATTATATATATATATATATATATATATATATATATATATATATATATATATGTTTGTTTGATATATATATATATATATGTATATATATATATATATATAATTATATATATATCCTTCTTACGATATAGTATCCAACAGTATTCTAAATGAGGCTAAACTATTGCTTTATACACAGTTATAATTGGCTCTTGCCATTTTCCAGACAATTTAACTAATTTCTCTAGATCGCTTTGTAAATGTTGTTTATCGCCATAATTTTTAACCTTTCTAAACACTTTTTGTGCGTCAGCAAATTTCACTACGCTGCTTGTTATATTATCGTCCAAGTCATTGATATATATATATATATATATATATATATATATATATATATATATATATATATATATATATATATATATATATATATATATATATATATATATATATATAGGTCCTAATACTGATCCTTGTGGTACCCCACTAAAAACTGATTTCCAGTTTGAAACCTCCCCTCTACTACAACGCGCTGTCTTCTGTTAGTTTAATAATGTATGCCTAACAAGGACGTCCACCATATGGTCTTTAATTAACCTTTCTGTTCATTTACTGTATCATTGAACGAGTTCTACTCTAATGATAATGTCACGTGTTACACATGCACAACGTGATTGGCCAACCAGGTTAGCCAACCAAGTGCGATGTCGTCTGCCTGGCTAACATCCATAGTGGTCGCACGGAATTCTGGTAACGACCGCAGCCGCCGTCGTCTGTTTCGTTACTGGCTACACTCTTAATAACCTGGCCCGGCTGTTGGAAACACGAGACATTATCGACGAGAGCGTCGTAGTCTGCCAAACATCCGCTTTGGTTATCGTGCAGTGGTTTGTTGTATGAATTGATGCGCAATCTTCTTCATGGATGTAGTTTACTATCGACGAACATTGTAAGAGAAGGAAAATAGTTATCGCCGTTCATCGTTTGCGATAAGAACACTAGCAGCGCTTCGCGATTTCACGGAACATGATGGGAGTTAACGTTACCGAGAATGTTAGCGACTTTGGAGACGATATGTCTAACTGGAAGGATTCACCTGTTGTGGGTTATACTTTATCACCCATCATGACTGCCATCAAAGTCGCTATCGGAGTGACTGGTGTCATCGGCAACCTACTTGTCGTCGTTGTCATGTACAAATACAAGAAACTCTTCATGCAGGTGAAGTCGGCTTACATTATCAATCAGAGATTCATCGACGGACTGGCCTCCGCAGTTCTCATCCTTCTCTCGCTCCTGAGACCATACCTTGTGTTGGATATGGACAGTGTATTGGCCGAGGTGTATTGCCGAATCGGGATGACGCAGCTTCCTTTATGGGGACTGATGGTTTCGTCTTCATTCAACTTGATGGCGATCTCCGCCGAGCGCTATCTGGCCGTGGTACACCCGTTATGGTACAGGACGAGATTTACGGACAGAAAGTCGCGCGTGTCAATCGTCCTCATCTGGATATTTGGCATTTCATACGTAGCATTGTACGTGGCTCCCTCAAGTGGAATTACGCATGGTGAATGTGTTCCGTTGCATCGTTGGCCGTCTGTGGCGGCAGCAAGAGCGGTGGGCATGGTGCAGATATTCGTGGCATTGATCATGCCTATTGTAGTCCATTCCGTGTGCTACGGTCGAATCCTGAAGACACTGCAAATGCGCATAGCCCAGAACATGGGCGTGAACACATTTACACCACCCGATATAATTAACACAGCTAAACCAGCATCTAAGGGTGTCACAATCAACGTGTTTTCTATGTCCACGAACACGAACAGAAACACTGATTGTTTGCCGTCGACTTCAACATCCGCGACTGTGCCCGTTCTCTGTATACCACTACGTCGTTGACATCATGATGGTGAATTGGAGAAAACATGACAAGTATTATCGTCGACAGCAGTTGAATGAAGCCTCATATGGTGATGTGTACACAGGTATATGTCTATTTGGTACTGGTGCTGATAACTGTGTATGCATGTATGTATGTATGTATGTATGTATGTATGTATGTATGTATGTATGTATGTATGCATGCATGCATGTATGTATTTATGTATGTGTGCATGCACGTGTGTGCGCGCGTGTGCGTGCGTGTGTGCGTGCATGCATGCATGCATGTATATATGTGTCTAAGTATGTATATGTGCATGTTTGTGTGAATGTTTGTGTGAATGTTTGTGCGTATGTATGTATGTATGTATGTATGTATGTATGTATGTATGTATGTATGTATGTATGTATGTATGTATGTATGTTTTTATGTATGTATGTATGTATTTATGTATATATATATATATATATAGCATAGTGCATGCTATATATATTTATATATATATATATATATATCCAACAATATATATATATATATATATATATATATATATATATATATATGTATGTATGTATGTATGTATGTATGTATGTATGTATGTATGTATGTATGTATGTATGTATGTATGTATGTATGTATGGATGTATCTACTGTAGTATTTGGTGACCTAAAGAAAGCTTTTGACAATGTTTATCATAATATTTTACCAACAAAATTAAATTTCTATGATGTGCGCGGTATTGCACATAACTGGATGGTGAGTTATTTGGAAAATAATAAACAATTTGTTCAGTATAAAAAGTGTGATTACGAGGTTCTTAAGGTATGTTGTGCATCCTTAAAGTATCAGATACAGAGCAGTTAAGAATGACTGTTATTGTGTTTAAGGCATATCAAAATCAATCAATCAAGCAAATCAATCAATGAACAATTGTTTTGCTGCCTCATTAAATCTGTTTATTTAACCAGACAAAATTGCTAATTTACACAACGTTATGCATGTACTAATGTGAAAGTGCGTGTTTTCCTGTTAAAAAGCAGTACTCTGGAATTACCATTGATAGAGCATAGAGAATGTTCATGTTTTCAACAACAATAACATTTAAAAATATTGAATTATTGAAATTATGTGTTTAATGCTAAGCTATTCATAATGAAAAAAATACTGGGACTACATTATTATTATTATTTTTAATGTAAATTTATTGAAGTGGTTTTCGTTAAATTTACTTCTAATTGGTTTACAGCGTAAATGAAGTTATTAGTTTGCATTCGGCCAGCCATGAATGGACATGTAGATTATGTTGATGTACTATGTTTTGAAAACAGTCTGGCACATAAGTACAATTGTATACTGCATTGTGTACTTGTATATGTAATATGGCAAGTACTATTATACTATTCTTGGCCACTTTTCGACAATGTCATAGTTATGTAATGTTGCAATGACATCCATTATGTTTGTTTAATGTCGTTGAAATAAAGATTCACTAATTGAGACATAGTCTGCTTCATTGTATCTCATACATGAGACGCCAGAAAGCTAGGAAGTGAATGACTTGGACATGGGAATGCTAGGCATGTGTTGTCTTCGGTTTACTTTGTGGTGACGCGTGTGTATACAGAAGACTTATTTTGTTGTTGACGTGTAGAAACATAAGTCTTTATTGGTGATGTTGTGAGTGACATAGTTGGACATCAGAGTATATGCGACTGTTTTGAAAACAGCTACACAAGCCTAGACATTGCACTGAGGGTGACCGTGTTGTAGAAATGAGATATATCTGCTCATATTTGATTTTACTAATAAATGAATACGACACGACACGACACGACATGACATAACACGACACAGTACAATAAAAACATTTTTGTTGAGATAAAATCCTCTGGAAACCCAAGCTCAGCAGCGCGCCAAAACAAACGGGCTGCAACAGCAACATCAAGTTTGATTGTCGCAGTGGTTGGCCAAATATATGTCGTGTCACTGATACCCTCAAGTTAAATGTTAGGCAAATGTAATGTAAATGTTGTAAAAAATTATGGCGAAAGGCAGGTGTGCACATTAAATAAAACCTACTTTCAACACATAACGGACAAATGATATTTATAAAGGCAGTACTGAGAGACTTGTGAAATGTTACTGAAATGCTACTCGTGCAAGATGATTTGTGAAATGATCTTATCAGTTCAGTAGATGCTTGTGTTTTGGTCAGGTTTAGTGGCTTAGAGATTGTGGTGGCGGCGGCAACACCAAACCGTTCAGCCTCGCACGTCCTCCATTGGGCTCGCATTATGTCGGATGTACGCCGCATTATATCGGATATACTTTTCTATTAAAGAACTAAGACTCGTTATTGTCCTTTACAATACGCCATGCAAAGACATCTATATTCGTACACTTCCAATAATGAGTCGGCTTTCGCTACATCTGGAACCGTCTATGTTCCTGTAATGGAACTTCTGTTTCTGATTTGATCCTTTCTGTGTCTATAATTGCTGCTCCGTCATACACTTATTTGGCTCACTCAGTGTCATCTGCTCAATCGAATGGAGTCACATCATACGTGGAAAACTGACCAACTCGAATATGCAGCTATTACACGGATCGATCAATTTGGTTTTTATCAGGTCCACGTGTAACTGAATACCTGTTTTAGTCTTCGATATTGCTTTGACTAAGACGGTGACTAGTATATCTCTGCCTGAAGACTCTCGCGAAATTACTGGATTCTAGGTCCAGTAATTTCGCGAAATAACTGAAGCATCAATTACAATTTGTCTTCATTGTGTATCTTAAATATAATGTTGGAAATGTCAGCAGACTGCATAAATCACAAAGCCAACGTTTTACAAGTAACTTGATAATACTCCTACATCTTCTAGTATATCTACAAGTGTACATGAATAATATTGGTAAAACAATTCTACAATATGCATTGTTCTCATATAATAATATGAAATACTACCCAAAGTTGGGTACTCACTAGACATCAGGAAACTTACTGAAATACTATAGCACACACTAGCACATCTACACGCATTTATATGTCATAAAGCAATATCCATGAAAACTTGTTCCAGTCTTTATGTGTTAATATATCAATTTAACTGTTTCCTACAATATGCAATATTCTTATATACTTATGTGATATGTTACTCAGTATATCATCAAGTAAATTGATAACATTCTGTCTCGACCACCATGGCCAGTTGAAGATCTTGATTCATCTTCTGCTTTGCACTTCTTTATCAGCCTCTCAACGTCGCTACACTGAACAATACTTTCAAAACATAACAGTAAGTTTTAGATATAATGTGCAAACGGCTCTCTTGTTGTTTTGCAGTGCAGGCCTCATTCATCAATTCCAATTCAAATCTAATTCACGCTTTTATCAAAGTTCAGTTCCAATTTAATTCAAATTAAATCCACTTAATTCACATCTAACAATTTAATATAGAAAGTACAATTAACAGCCCAGTTACAAAATTGTCATTTGAAAATGGGTTATGGCAACTACAACTACTAGAAATAATAGTAACAAGTATATCATCAGTTAATACTAGCACTTTCTAGGAGCACAAATATATAATCAGTTAATACTAACACTATATAGGAACACAAGTATATCATCAGTTAATACTAGCACTGTCTAGGAGCACAAGTATATCATCAGTTAACACTAGCAATATGAAGGAACACAAGTATATCATCAGTTAATACTAGCACTGTCTAGGAGCACAAGTATATCATCAGTTAATACTAGCGCTGTCTAGGAGCACAAGTATATCATCAGTTAATACTAGCACTTTCTAGGAGCACAAATATATCATCAGTTAATGCTGGCACTGTCTAGGAGCACAAGTATATCATCAGTTAATACTAGCAATATGAAGGAACACAAGTATTTCATCAGTTAATACTAGCACTGTCTAGGAGCACAAGTATATCATCAGTTAATACTAGCGCTGTCTAGGAGCACAAGTATATCATCAGTTAATACTAGCACTTTCTAGGAGCACAAGTATATCATCAGTTAATACTAGCACTTTCTAGGAATATAAGTATATCATCAGTTAATACCAGCACTGTCTAGGAGCACAAGTGTATCATCAGTTAATACATATGTTACGTTAGACAGTCTACGTGTTTAAATTATTACATACACTCTTAATCTCAGTCTTAGAAAGATTTTCCCCATCTATAGCAGTTTTTCTGGTAAATGCATACATTTTATAAGTGCATCCCAATGTCTGGTCCCAAATTGGTTTTAGTAAACAATCACCTCACTTTGTGACTTCCATTCCAATTCAGTCCGTTTTGATTTTATCCAATTACATTTCTAAATCGCACATTTACCCTTCAATTCTAATTCAACTCCAGTTCAATAATAATAATGATAATATATTTTATTTGATATAGCGCCAAATCCCATTTTTAATTGTTCGTGGCGCTTTACAAGACAAATAGTAAAACATTGCTTAATAAACAAGCAATTCTTTACAAATACATTACACAAGCTAGTTAAAATAACAATATAAAATCCAGTGTAGTAAAATAAATATAATAATCATATGTTAATATATATATATATATATATATATATATATATATATATATATATATATATATATATATATATATATATATATATATATATATATATATATATATATATATATATATATATATATATATTAAGTTAAGTTAAGTTAATTAAACTTATACGAATTAACATTAATAAAATACAGATACATACAGTAATTAAATATACTAAAATAATTATCATAATTAGAGCCCAATAGTGCTAATATTATGTAGAAATAAGACGTAAATAAGATGTAAATAAATTTATATATATAGCTTAAATAATGTACATGAAATTATAATAAATAAATAAATATATATATAAATAGGTTAATACATAGTAAGATAAATAAATTAGTACACGAACTACCATGTTGGACTGGAATGAGTGTCGATAAAATTAATCTTTAGTCGTGCCTTGAAAGTAGAGAGAGTGTCCGA
The DNA here is from genome assembly GCA_033239005.1 of Lamellibrachia satsuma. Lineage (NCBI taxonomy): Eukaryota > Metazoa > Annelida > Polychaeta > Sabellida > Siboglinidae > Lamellibrachia > Lamellibrachia satsuma. The sequence continues at coordinate 442,645 of BSQZ01000111.1, forward strand.
CGTTTCAGGCAGAGTATTCCAAAAAGTCGCCGGAACTGTCCCCAGCGTTGATCCAATTGAATTGACCCCCACATCTTAAATCCAGGGCAACTTGTAATAATCTTAGATATTCACCAACATATATAAACTGCTTACTCATTCTGCGAAATGCGCAGCCATTGCTGCCTAGGTATTGAGTGCCTACTCATTAGATCAAATATATGCCTAGTCAATACTTTGTTTGTAACTAAGGTTCATAGAGAGCACATTAACGTAACCAGAACACTTTGGTACTTACTTGCTGTGAATGCAATTTCCATGGAATGACTTTAAAAAATTCACCGTGAGCTATTTGAGCTGTTCATTGGTATTAAAATACGCATCTTTTGGTATTAAATATTTTTTACATTTGTAATGTTTTTTTTGTAGACTGTCCAGCAATTTTCAAGATTATCATGAGCCATTGTAACAATAATGCCAATAGGCAAGATATTAACATATGGTGATTTCCGTCTTTTTATCGGCAGAGGCATTGCACAACATCCAATTGAGACAATCAACCACCAGTGTTAGGCAATTGGCATTTCCAATTGGTGAATGCTTACGTCGTCCATTATCTTCCCACCAAATTAGAGAACACTAAGGAAATTGCTATCAATCAAACTGAGATGCGCGATTTAGAGTCTTGTGCACATATGTGGTTGATGTTTCATAAAATTTGCCTGGCCTTTTGAAGAAAAAAATGGCAAATATTAATCTACATGTATATGTATACTAAAATAAATAGAGTATTCGATTAAGATTAATAAATTAATAAATAAATATAATAAATAAATAATCATATTAAATAAATAATTAAAATACAATAAACCATTTCACAGTTATTTTTCGGGGGAAACAAGTACACTTAAATAGATATTTAAATAGATACTTAAATAAGTACTTAAATATATACTTAAATAAATACATAAATAGATACTTCAATAGATACATACTTAAATGGATACTTAAATATATACTTATTCGTTTTCAGTAGTAGCTGGTTTTAGATTTAAAAGAATGTGAAGATATATATATATATATATATATATATATATATATATATATATATATATATATATATATATATATATATATTATATATATATATATATATATATATATATATATATTATATATTTATATATATATATATATATATATATATATATATATATATATATATATATATATATATATATATATATATATATATATATATATATATATATATATATATAATATATTATATATATAATATATATATATATATATATATATATAATATATATATATATATATAATATATATATATATATATATATATATATATATATATATATATATATATATATATATATATATATATATATATATATATATATATATGTGTGTGTGTGTCTATATATTTTTTAACATATGTATACAGAAGTGGCAATGATATATCAACGTGTTGAGTGTATGTTTGAAAGTACAATTGCAAGAATGCAGTGAGACAGTGGTTACAAAGCTGGACTCTTATTCAACAGGGCCGAGGGTCGAATATATTGCTGTCGTTTCAAACTTGCAGATTTGTGTTCACTCGACGTTGTTGCAGTAGTTTATTCAGCTTTATAAACGAGTACGTATCTACGGACAGTGATGGATATTAAATGAATGAGTAGTATTCGCGCTGTAATACACCCTTCGCATGAAGCCACAGGCAGTACAAACAAAGATGCTTGTAGGTTTGGTTGTCAGTGGTGATGAGGAGACCAAACCAAAAGTGAGCCAGAACTATTCGATCAAGTTCAAATTAGACACTGGCTCTGATATTAGCATCATCTTTGAGTGGCAATATCGGAAGATGACGCCAACACCGACGTCGGAGAAGAGCCATGGAGTCACGACGTCGTAAAGTGGAACACATATACCAAGTGTGAGTGTCTGTTGTGTGTCCGTACAATACGGACACACAAGAGACATAATTTAATAAATACATCTCAACATGGTGTCAAAAAGCAAGGTCATGTCTAACCAATCTCTTATGTTTTTTGGAAGAAATTACATAGTGGGTAGATGACGGGTCACCAGTGGATGTTGTCTACTTAGAGTTTCAGAAAGCTTTCGATAAAGTACCACATCAAAGATTCTTACTTAAACTAAAATTTCATGGTATAGGTAATGATGTAATCAACTATATAGAAGAGTGGCTTACACACAGAAGAGAGAGGGTAATTGTAGATGGTGAGATTTCAAACTGGACATCTGCTCAGAGTGGGGTGCCACAGGGATTAGTATTAGGCCCTATACTGTTTTTAATATACACAAATAATTTGGAAGGTCATATATCTAGTATATCTACTGAAATTTGCAGATGACACAAAAGTATTCAGAAAGGTTGCCAATGATACAGATAAACAAAGTTTACAGGATGTTCTAGATAAATTAGTTAAATGGTCAGAAAAATGGCAAATGTTATTCAATTTTGGGAAGTGTAAATGTATACACATAGGACATGGAAACATGGACGAAGAATATAAAATGGGGGATACTGTACTAGGTAGAACCACACAAGAAAAGGACTCAGGACTAAAACTTAGTGCTGACATGAACGTTTCAGAGCAATGTGGGATTGCTGCTTCAGAAGGAAACAAAATTCTAGGGCTAATTAGGAGAACTATCACGTATAAGGAAACACAGCTAATTGTACCCCTGTACAAAGCAATAGTTTGACCACATTTGGAATATTGTATTCAAGCATGGAGGCCGTATCGTAAAAGGAACATAGACAAGCTAGAAAGAATACAACGAAGAGCAATTAAAATTATTCCAGAATCGCGAGACCTTAGTTGCGAAAGTCGCTTACTACAATGTGGTTTGACAACACTAGAGATCAGGAGACTAAGAGGAGACGAAATAGAAATGTTTAAAATAGTGAACGGTTATGAGGATGTTGATAGGAATATGTTCTTCAAACTTAAAGAAGATAGTAGAACCAGAGGACACAAAGCAAATTAGTTAAGGAGCAGCGTAGGTTGGACATGAGAAAGTACTCTTTGTCACAGAAGGTGATAAATGAATGGAACAAACTGCCAAATGATTGTGTTAATTCTAGTAGTGTGAATATGTTTAAAAATAGAATTTTTTGATAAGGGCGGGCTACACATAAATTAAAAAATTGTTCGACTCTCGATAAGCCAATTGCTTCCTTGTCCACTTGCCACCTGGAACTTGTTGTTTGGGATGGCAACCTTGTTAATTCTTGTTAATTATAGCCCCCCTTTATCTAGTGGCTCAATTTGGCTGATACTAGAGGGGAGATCGACAGCAGGCAGTGGCCAGACGTGTTCTGTAAACATTCATGCTGCCCTGTCCATGCTCTACCACGCATCTGCGTCCTGTATTTTAATGGGGTAGTCGTCCCCAGTTTGCTGCCCTGAGGCAGCTAACCCGAACATAGTTTAGTTTGGGTGGACCAATGCTGCAAACCACCTAGCAAGGGTGCGGCTGCCTGGCATGGAAAGGTACTACCATCCCGCACCAAGCCTGGCTGGCTAACATTAGTTCAGTATCACTAGAATTACTCGTTGCTCAAGTCACGCTCCAAGTGGGCTGTCTTTTATGCAGTTGATCAATCAACAACAAGAACAACTTTGTGTCTTTAAATGTTTAATGCAGTTGATTAATCAACAACAAGAACAACTTTATGGCTTTAAATATTTAGTGCATTTGATTAATCAACAACTCGAACAACTTTGTGGCTTTAAATATTTTAGGCAGTTGATTAATCAACAACAAGAACAACTTTGTGGCTTTAAATATTTTTTATTTTGAATGAAGCAAAGGACATACTAAACGACTATACATATTCGTGGATAAATTATTATAATTTGAAGTCTATTATAAAAGACAAACAGGAGGGATTCAAGTGGCTCACAGGTGATTGGTACGGAGCGTTGTTGGTTTGCACAGTACATGACTGCTCTTTATCGCCAAATATTTGTCCAGTAACTGAATATATCCTTCTAATAATCTGCACTTGACACCATTTCATACAAATCAATGTAACTGGTTCTAAGAGAGCACAGTATGCACTGAGCACCTCTACAATTCCCAAAGACATCCGCTTTGACCGTTCCCAAAACCCTAGATCGTAATCCTCCAGTTCATGACTATACGGTGGCGCCGCCAAACGAATTGTACTGTACTCACAACGATACATCTAAATGTCATCTTACAGAAATGTGAAAATTCCTCTCCCCAGCCTTTCCTTGTGTTCCATTTTGTTTCTCAAACCAAAATTTCCCACAATTTGTCGTAATTGAATCCATTGAAGAGACGCTTGTCAATTATACTGTGTATCTGTGTACGCAAGCACTCAAATGTCCTCACTACAATGTGCCCCCCCCGTGTCTGACCAATATACACATGACCTATTCCAGCGTTTTAGGCTTAACAACACTTGAACACAGGCAAAGGCGACATATATTTCATATAAATAAACTGTTTTTGTTGTTGTTAAAAACAAGTTTGCCCCAACTTTGATGTCTTGAGTCCAACATTGTCTGGCACGTGTGGTACTCAGGGCGCCTCGGTTTTGACCATCACTACCACTACTTAGACAATTACACTGGCTTCCTGTTACTCATCGAGTTAATTTTAAGTTGTCCACTCTAACATATCGTGCTCTATCTACACAACAACCATTCTACTTGGCTAGCTTTTACTGCATCTTTCAAATATCCTCAGCAGCATTCAGCTCAGATAATCAATTTCATAACAAATCATTGTGCCTAAAACAAAACTTAGCTTGCGCAATAGTGGTTTCTCTGTCGCTGCGCCTAGTGTCTGGAATGAACTCCCCATCACTTTGAAAATATCTAAAACTATCTTCCGAAAAAAAACTCAAGACATGTTTATTCCAAATTACATTTCCACCATAAATCTTCTGTTGTCCTTCGTTCTGATAATGACTTTAGCGCGTCCCTGTTCACGATTATGTTTAAAGGCTGTGTCCTGTTGCCGCTCTGAGCTCAGGTTCCTGAGGATATATAATCGCCATAGAAGTTAATTATTATTATTATTATTATTATTACACCATAACGGAGACCAAATATCGCGGCGAATCAGAATCATTGCAATGATGCAAAATGATAACTGATTCAACTGCAGACATAACTCGTATGTTGATGGGACGCTAAATTCTAATAATAAGTCTTTTTTTATCCAAAAATATTTTATTTGACCAAAACTCAGGCACGTATCCTTTCTACATGTCTGCGCAATGACACCATGTAAATATTTCATAACGTTTTGTTTAATATTTGTTTTATACATATAGCAATATCAAGATATTAAATGAAACAGTATATGGTGTGCTAGATAAACTGCATAGTTGGCTTGCCGTAATGGGTTAACATATCTAAAATATGTATATATTATATGTTGTTGTATGTTTGGAAAAGAAATCATAACAAAAACGCGAAAAGATAACATCGAAAAAGTTAGGGTGTGTTTATTGATAATTCGAATGGTCATATCAGATACGTAAGATCCATGTTTTCACAAAAGCAGCTGTAATTCATCTATAGGTGTAGTTATCTGCTCGACAGGATTAACAGTGGAGGAAATTGGAGGGGTGATGGGAGATGTATGGGATACATATATGTATAGGCTAAATGGAAAGGTGCTTGCGTAACACTATCCTACTTATATATATATATATATATATATATATATATATATATATATATATATATATATATATATATATATATATATATATATATATATATATAGCCTAGAGACCATGGATATGATGGGAAAATAACAAGAGATACTGCAAGTGTGCGAGAATAACTTCGTGAGAATAACTTGGCGAGAATAACTTGGTGAGAAGAACTGCGGAGTGAAAATTGTAGAAAAGCGAAGAACGGAGGAACTGCGGAAAGAAGTTGGTGTGAAAGAGAGTCTCGGGAAGAAGCTTGCGAGGAGCCGGTTAAAGTGGGCTGGACATGTAGAAAGAATGGAAGGGGAACGAAACTGGAGGGGATTGGAGGATGAGATCGAGTGATGGGGTTGTGGAGACGGCAGTGAGACGGGATCAACAACGAAGAAGGAGTTCAGGAGTTCAGGGAAAAGGAGGAGAGCAACAGCGTTATTATATTTATTTTGTGGCCATATTTAAAACACTGTGCAGACATTTATGGTATGTTGCAAACGTGCTTAGAAACAAACATATGCTGGACGAGAACGATGCTCGCTGGCATGGCTTGTAATGGGCGGGAGAATATTGAAGTTACCCATATTTCCACTGACATTTATATCTGGCACCCATATACACTTTAGGGGAACACGTGCGCCTAACACTTAGCTGGCGCGCGAGAACGAACCCTTTCGTTCAGATGCCTATCCTGTCACCCCAAAAGCATGAATACCTTGCACTATATTTGCCATATTTTCATCGATTATTTGGCGAACACAAAACTGTTTCCAATCTATGACGGCTGCTAGGGTTCGACCTTTTGGCTTCTGGCGGTTAAAGGGTCGGACTGGAAAGACTAGGATTCGAGTCGAGTTGCTACCGTTTAGATCAAGTGCACTTAGTTGTATACACGAGTACCTGGCTGTACACACGAGTACCTGGTTGTCCACACGAGTACCTGGCTGTACACAGCGGTGGATCCACAAGATAGAATAGCCTTCGAGCAGTAATTGCAACGTAAAATTTGTGCGTTTTTATATAACGCGGTATCCAGTCCTTAGGACTATTAAAGCGCTTTACACTTCACCCCTGTCAACGCCATCTCGACTTCTCTGGGTAGCAGTCAGTACGCTGCAATTACTGCTCGAAGAGTGTTTTACATATTACATATCCACCTGTCTGTACTCTGTAGCCATTTATCCGGGTACTCATTTATACAGCTTAGGGAACGAAATTATCAAAGCTTCGAAACGGAAACAAGATGATTCGAACCATGGTTCCCCCGATTGAGAGTCCGACGTTCTAACCTCTACGCCACCGAGCGTGGCTGACGGGGTTGGTGATGGAATGAACAGGTCTGCCAAGAGCGGAGTGTAACGCGCTATGATACTGCGCAATATAAGTTATCTCTACATTTACTGTCACCGGCCGGCTCAAGTAGCTTCCGAGTCGTCGTCATTGCCTGTCTTCGGGGAAAACGATCATACATTTATATTCATTTATCTTTCCAGGAATGCTCTAAATCAAGTTTGTAATACCATCCAACACCACGCACGACGCTTGATGACGGTGTTCGTGATTTCGAGGTCAATTTCCGAAAATGCTTGGCTTCAATAAACTATTTAATGCATAACTAGTAAGCCAATGGTGAC
>BSQZ01000111.1:452500-457500 GCA_033239005.1 Lamellibrachia satsuma
GGTAAATAGCAAATAACCAAGGAGACAAGTTATCTCCTTGCCGTCTGGCCATCAGCAACATCGTTTCAATCGCATCCAGTCCGACGTCAAGGGGCGAGCCGCGGGCACGCCTTGCGGCTGCCCCAGAAGACGACTCCGGCATCACCTGCTCTCATTTCTCTCTCTATATATATATATATATATATATATATATATATATATATATATATATATATATATATATATATATATATATATATATATATATATATATATATATCGCCTCTGTCGCCCGACTATTGGCCTTTTCGCCGAGTCAACAATTTAGCATTAACGAGTTGGTCACTGATGTGAAGTCGTCGTCGCAAAAATGGACATCTAAAAATTAATACTGATCGTATTTCATATCAGTGGATATCAGTTGCTTGTGTTTGTGACACTAAGAATGTTACAAAACCGACGAACGAGATGGAGTATAGGTTAGGAAAAAATACATACGCATGCCCTCATGCACATACGTACATGCGTCCACACGTACGTACATACGTATATACAAACTTACGTACATGCATACATGCATGCACGCATTTTCTTGCATCGTGTTAGCGAACACAGAGCGATGTCATCAGTATAATCGATATCAGAGAGATGGCAGACTGGATATTTGTTGCTTCGGCGTTTTGGTATAGAGCTAGTCCTTCTCTCTCATCTGTCGCGGTTCTTATAGCATAGTTCTATGTTGCACATGTATGGGGCGAGAGAGTCTCATTGGAGAACTCCTGTGTTAATGTTTGGTAGTCTCCTCTTCTCTGGGATGATCTTCTCTGGGATGATCTTCTCTGGGATGCCATGCGCATGTAGAATCTGGAACAGTTTCTATCAACAGAGTCAAAGGAAGCCGATGGAAATAATGGCAGCTGCTTTCTGAAGTGTTTTATCAGTTCCTCGATGGTGCGTCTAAAAGCAACAATCTGCGAAGATGTTGATCGTAGGGGTTTAAATCTGTTCTGGTTTGGGCGTAGGATCTTTTCTAACTCAGGGCGAATAGAAGACCTTTGCAGCAGTCTGTGTTAGGCTTATTCCACGATAGTGTTCAGGAAGTGTCAGGTCTCCTTTCTTAGGAATTGCTACGATACCCGAGATCCCCCATTCCGGTGGTATATTCCCTAAGTATATTTCGTTGCTGCAAAACTTCAATAACTATGTCCTTAAGTCGCCATCTAGTCCCGGGGCTTTGCCAAGTTTCATTTTTTTGATGGCAATGTTGGGAACTGTTTTGGATAAAGAGATGCGGAGGTCACCATTCATACACATTCAGGCAAACATTTACTTGTTATGCAGAACGTTGCCGAGAAACCTTGCTAGCAGAGATCTGTAGATTAAAACACCAACAATGCCGTCACAGGTACATCAGCCACATGTGGATGCAGTTCGCTCATCTTAGACCAGAGCTTTGTCCGTTTGATCTAGTAGACAGATTCCTTTTGTGGTCCAAGCTTTGTCCGGGAAGAGCTTGAAATGCACGTGCGGTGGAGTCGTACACGAACTCCAAAAATCCTCCTGCATGCCGCTTGTGAGAGATCGCGCCTCCACACTGAGAAGTTGAAATTCGAATTCAGCGCACCCGGAAGTATAATAATAATTAATAATAATGATTAACTTCTATGGCGCCTATATCCTCAAGAACCTGTGCCCATAGGCGCACCAAAACACAATCATTAAGCACAATCGTGAACAGGGACGCGCAAAAGTCATTATCAGAACGAGGGACAACCGAAGATTTAGGGTGGAAATGCAATTTGGAATAAATATGTCTTGAGTTTTTTTTCGGAAAATAGCTATAGTTTCAGATGTTTTCAAAGTGATGGTGAGCTCCTTCCAGACCATAGACACAGCGACAGAGAAAGCACGTTTGCCCAAGTTAAGTTTTGTTTTATGTCTGAAACAACTTCTGCATGGAAGGCAAGTGCGCCTGCACAAGATGTTTCTCTTCAAATGTTCGAGACTGCTCCTTATTGATGGTCCCCGTGTGAGCCAACGGACCTCAACGTGGAAGAACAGCGGATTTTGATTTGCCATGAGGCGAAATCGGCGTAAGCTACGATTGGTAGCGTTGGATGTTTGCCTGAAAAAGAATAATGCTTTCTGTGATTTTGATAGTATTACAGAGACACATGTTCTGCTTCGTAGATAACACAAATTGACAACATTATTGCACCGTTGCACATAACCTAGGCTTCGGCCAACCGTCCGCGTATCCCCTGGGAAACCTCTAGCGTACCCAAGGTTGGGAACCGCTGCGCTAGTGAGAAGGTGTTGGTATCAATGTTGGGGTGATGTCTCATAGATTGGATCAAATGGATGGTTGGATGTGCTCGTATTATGTGAAGAGAACAGTCGTTTGAAGAGAGGTTTCCAAGCATCCGAACAATCTTCTCCTTGTATAAAGATGGTTTTGGGGTTCTTTCCCTAATGTTTATGCATTATGGAGAGCATTAGACGTCTCGCAACTGTCATAGGCTCCAATAATATAATGATAATTCTTCTCCCGCTTTTCATCATACGTGTTGTCTCAAGTTGTGCACTAATTACAACCGTACGTCTGAATTATTACTTCATTCGCTTGCCGATCAGTAATCTTGAAAGCTTCACAAGGTGGTAGAATGGCCGAATCTGCTTAGTTGCATATATCAACATAGTCCTTGTACGAGTTGGTTTGGGTTTTTCCAATGCATCCCAGTCAGTTGAAATTTGATTTTCAATGCGAGAGGCTGCATCGTGATTCCTTGTGACTGTATACCAGTTAAGCATGAGCCTGGTTGGGTTCTTCTTTGCTGTCACGCTGAGCCTTAACTTTGCACACACGATCATGTGTTCAGAACCAATGTGTCAGAAGAGGAGTGTGCTTGAGAATCCATGATTCTTTTTCCGGCACAGAATAAAATCTATCTGAGATTTGAATTTACTTGGTGCTCGGAAAGTCCAAAATCTTGAATTTTGTAGAGAGTCTTGGTCATCAGAAGGTTGTGGTCATGCATGAAATCAAGAAGAAGCTGACTGTTTCTGTTAGTGTTGCTGTGGTACGATAAACAATTTGAGACTTGACCATTGAAATATCCACCGATTGCACGACAGGGTTGTGTGATATGGCAGGAGTTGTAGGGTTCACCTTAAACAGAGCATGTATATGCAGTCTGTTATCTTGGTGATTGATACAAGATTCTAAACCAGCGAACTGCTGCACCTTGTGAATTACGTGTAGCGGAGGCCGTGAACATCGTGGATCTACCTATTCTGGTAGCTGTGGTATACAAGTCTTCTACTAGGCGGACTTGTCTGTGTTCTTGAACACAGATCGCTGAAATGTCAAAATCGTTCACATGTTTGTCGAGTTCTTCCTTGGCACTAGTGAAAGATAAGCTGCGACTGTTTAGCTCTCCAAAGAGGATGTTTTTCTTAGGGCGACAAAGTTTTGTTGTTGTTCCCGTATCAGACAGTATCTGTCCTTGAGGCTTTGGGACGTCATCTTCATATGGGTTGATAGACCCTCGAGAAGTGCGAAGTGTTTTAGCAGGGACTTCAACCCTGGTGTTGTTGTTCCAACTCATGTTTTCATCTAGCTGTTACTACAGTGCATCGCTACTGCTACTGTGGGTGTGTTTAATTTAGAGACACTATCTCGTAGACAGGATGTCAACAAAGGCTGAAGAGGACCCATCACTTGGAGTAACAACAAGTCAGTTTCCTACCCTTTGACCTGCCTGGCTTTGCTGAACCCATGGCATATGGTATTTATAATGTTATAAACGAATACTTGCAAAAACAACCCCAGAGAACTAATTGTGCTTATTGTTTACACTAGTTTTATTATCTGGCATTGTGCCAACTGATTGGTGCATTTGGATCATTAAGCCCATATACAAAAAGAAAGGGTCAATAGATGATCCATACAACTACCGTGGCATTACATTATTAAGCTGCATAGGCAAGTTGTTTACAGCCTCCACCAATATGAGACTGGTCACATACCTAGCTGAAGCAAGTATCATAGCGAAGGACAGGCAGGGTTCAGAGATGGGTATTCTACCTTTGATCATATATTCGTTTGACACTCATTGGTTGAATTGTATTTGTCACGCCGCAAAAGGGTTTCTTGTGCTTTTGTCGATTATAAAAAAAAACATTTGATCTAGTAGACAGATTCCTTTTGTGGTCCAAGCTAATTTATTGTGGTATTAATGGCACTATGTTGAAGATTATATACAACATGTTTGAAATTGCTAAGTCATATGTAAAACTAGGACAGGCCCTGTCAGACTTTTTCATGTGATGTTTGTGTGCGGCAAGGAGATAACTTGTCTCCTTGGTTATTTGCTATTTACCTTAATTATTTGATCACTCAGTTAGCCGTAACTATAAAGGACTCGACATGCTGGCTGGTAAAATTCATAACAACCTCAGTGATGATGATGTAGAAGTTTTCTAGAGAATGTATGTTTTACGTTATGTTGATGACACTATTGCCATGGCAGAAAAACCTGAAGATTTACAGTATGCCCTAAATGTTGCATGCGATTATTGTCAAACATCTCACCTAACTGTTAATACCAGTAAACGAAGGTTATTATTTTCTCACGTGGAAAGGTCAGATCACACCCATACGTTTTGTATAAGCAAAATAAACTAGAGCTAACTGATAGTAACATATATTTGGAAACCAATTTAAACTATAATGGACTGTTTAACAAAGCCACAACGAAAAATTTTCAACTACACAATTAAAACAAGGAAGCTAGATTTACCTACAGACATACAGTGTGAGTTGTCTGACCAGATTGTTATGCCAATTTTACTATATGGTAGTGAAATATGGGGTTTTCAAAATCTAGACCAGATTGAGAGATTCCATAAAAAAGTATACTAAAACTGAATAGGAGCACAGCAAGTTGTAACGTATATGGAGAAGTTTGCAGAAAAAGTGTGGCAACAGTTATAGAAAAGAGAATGATAAACGTGTGGAT
>BSQZ01000111.1:462500-597500 GCA_033239005.1 Lamellibrachia satsuma
GCTAATTAGGAGAACTATCATGTATAAGGAGAAACAGGTAATTGTACCCCTGTACAAAACAATAGTTAGACCACATTTGGAATATTGTATTCAAGCATAGAGGCCGTGTCGTAAAAAGGACATAGACGAGCTAGAAAGAATACAAAGAAGAGCAACTAAAATTATTCTAGACTTGAGAGACCTTAGTTACGAATGTCGCTTATTACAATGTGGTTTGACGACACTAGAGACCAGGAGACTAAGAGGAGACCAAATAGAAGTGTTTAAAATAGTGAACGTTTATGAGGATGTTGATAGGAATATGTTCCTCAAACTTATAGAAGGCAGTAGAACCAGAGGACACAAAGCAGCATTAGTTAAGGAGCAGTGTAGGTTGGGCATGAGAAAGTAATCTTTGTCACAGAAGGTGATAAATGAATGGAACAAACTGTCAAATTATTGTGTTAATGCTAGTAGTGTGATTATGTTGATTATGTTAAAATTGACAGATATTTGATAAGGGCGGGCTACATATAGATGAGAAAATTGGCCACTTGCCATCTGGAACTTGGAACTTGTTGTTTGGGATGGCAATCTTGTTAAATCTGACCCCTTGTCTACTCGTACCCTCCAGGATGGTTTTCGAGATGGCGTTGTGCAGAGTGATGTGGCCAAACCAGGAGAACTTGCATCGTTTCAACGCCGCCAACACAAGCGAGTAAATCCAACTGTTACCTTACATTTTCATTAGTTTTGTGTTCGCTGCACAAAATGAAGAGGAATCTGCTGAATCATCTCATTTCATATGCGTCTCTCTGTTTCTGCTGTCAAGGAACAAATTGTATCTCCTAAATTAGCAGCACGTTGTTGGACGTGTGTAATTGGAATCCCGGGCTTCTATGTTTGTAATTCACAGCCACGAATAGTATGGGCTGAACTCGTGGTCATCGATCGATACACAGGGGAGAGGCCGCCACGTAAATTTTACATGAAGAATAAGACGTTAACTTTCACGTTGAATCCCGTAAACTTCGCCTTATGTATTCGGGCTACGCATAGTTGAAAAAGAAAATGCTCGTGCATAGTTTGTAAATATTAATTTTGTACACAGTTGACTATTGTACCGTGATAACAGTTGAACGTTCCGACCACATGTTAACATGTTTTTGTACTTCGACTGCATTCAGCGCACGTCAACAGTTTGAATGAATCTCTGTCTTTATATATATATATATATATATATATATATATATATATATATATATATATATATACAGTTCAAATGAATTCTGTCTTTATATATATATATATATATATATATATATATATATATATATATATATATATATATATATATATATATATATATATACCTATATATATATATATATAATAATAATAATAATAATATAATAATAATGTTTTATTTCAGGCAAGAGCCCATAATATTATAAATACATACAGGTTAAAAAAAACATACATATACACACATGATGAACAATAGAGGTACATGTATTGAGAAAAATATATATATATATAGATATAAATACATGACGTGTAGTAAAATATATATATATATATAAGATAAGTAAGGATAAAAAAATATAGTTGTATAAAAGTACAAACATCATGAATTAAAAGCATACAATTGATCAATCCAATGTTTAATCAATGGACTTTGATAATAAATAAAAGTGTGAAGATAATTCACAAAAAGTATATTGTCGGATTTTTCCAACCGGCATAAAAGGCTAAAAATTTATGAGCGAATACATTCATTAAAGGATTTAACATAATTAGTAGCGAACATATGGCTTGCACTACAGCGGGGTGACAGTTTGTGTATAATTCTAAAACTGTTGTTATAAGCGACAGTAATACCTTTCAGACTCTGTTTTTTAAAATGACACCAAAGACTTGAGATGTACATTGAACCACAGTATGAATTAAATAAAGTTGTTTTAATGGAATTGTTGCATAAGTAAAATTTTCTGGCTAAAGCATTTGCCTGAACATAGATACATCTTTTCTGCCTGGCAATATCGTCATCATCAATAAGATTATTGTTTATAATATTGCCAATGTATTTACATTTTTCAGTGTAAGGTAGTGTATGGTTATTGATAACAACAGGATGAATATTTTTCTTGTCCCTAGGTTTCTTAGCAATAACCATACAGACAGATATTTTGGCACTGTACGTTATATCAGACATATTGCCATACTTGGCACAACAATCGGTGAGTTTTCTCAACCCCGCAACACTAGGTGAAAACACACACACACACACACACACACACACACACACACACACACACACACACACACACACACACACACACACACACACACACACACACACACACACACACACACACACACACACACACACACACACACACACACACACACACACACACACACACACACACACACACACACACACACACACACACACACACACATATATATATATGTCTCTCGCTATCTATATATCTGTCTCTGTCTGTCTGTCTCTCTTTCTATCTACCTCTGTTTCTCTCTCTATCTATTTATCTACCTATCTCTCTCCCTCTGTCTCTCGTCCTGTCTATCTGATGCACCCATACATCCGCATAAAAACATTCCCTCACGCACAAGCATAAATGCACGCTGACGCGCACGCATATAATTAGCACCACTGTTTCACACGACTGCTTTACCCGTGTACACGTTTCCACAGTATTACTACATACAGTGTTGCTATTTTCGCTTTCACGAATGCTGAAATAGTCATTAAGCCAAAATCCACGGTTTCGGTTACACGATAAACACAAGTACGTGTTACGAGATTGAACGATGACGGCAGCGCGTCTAAGCAAGGAATGGGTAATGAGGTTAATTCTTACGTGTTTTTGAAAAAACACCTGGTGCCGTGAGCCTTGACATCTAATAGATGGGAAATGCAATATTACATTTTAAAAACTACACACCATTATAAAATATTCGGCTAAGCTCTGTGTGTAGTTATTCCCCAATGTCCGTGGTATATGTTACATTTGTGTGTTACAATGCCGCAAATTGTTAATGGTGATCAATTCTCTGGGAAAATGGCGTGTGAGTAAGCAGACCCGTCGCCAGGGGGTTCACATGAACCCCCTTTTTTGTGAACCCCCTGGTCCTAAAAATATGAACCCCACTTTTTATGTGAACCCCTTATTGTGAACCCCCTCCCTCTCAAAAGCGTGAACCTCCAATAATATGAAAATAATAATATTATTTTCATAATAATATGTAAATAATAATATTATTTTCATAGTATCGGTGGGTTCATGCGTTTTAAGAGGGGGTTCCATGCTTTAGATAGGAGGTTTCATGTTTTTGAGAAGGGGGTTCACTGTTTTGAAAAAGTGGGGGTTCATATTTATGAAAATAATATTATCTTCATTTTATTATCATGCTTTTGAGAAGGGGGTTAACTTTTTGGAAACGGGGTTCACGTCTATGAAAAACACTAAATAATATTGGGTTGAGGGGTTCAAGCTTTTCAGAAGCTGTTTCACTGGTTTACATTTATTAAAACATTATAATATTATAGTTAAGTAACTATAATTCCCACACAGAGCCACTCCATAAAAAACTCAGCATGTTAAAAGTAGATGACATTCTTAAATTAATTACAACAATTAACATTTTATTATAAATATTTACATAAAAATTTACCAGTTTATTTACAAAACTGGAGGATAATCTTCAACTATGACATACATAATTATGATACACGAATCAAGAATGAAATATATACTTATAAAACTAAACACGAATTTGCAAAGAAATGTGTCATAATTTACCATTATTACTTAATAATATTCCCACTATAGTTAAGGAAAAGCTTAATACACATAACTTACAAGGATTTGCTCAGTATGCAAAACTGTATTTTTACAAAATTATCAAGATATATGCACTAGGTAACATTGCTATATATGTATGCAACATTAAAAAAATACAACCACCTATAACCCTTATACTAAAAGGCGCCTAAACTGCAAACACACATAATCAAGCGAGAATAGTAATACAAGAACACGCATATGCACACGAACAAGCACATGCACGGCCACACTCATACACACACACATACACACACACACACACACACACACACACACACACGCACGCACGCACGCACGCGCACACACACACAATCAGATATGATATTATTATTACGGTGTTTTTTTCCCTCTTTTTTTTCTTCTTCTCTTCTCAGAAAAAAATATATATGTTTGACCAACTGATTTAGTTAAATTTTATTTTGCAAGGTGCCTCCTCGATAGCGACTATCAAAGTCTTAGAGAAGTCTCCTGACCCTATTTGTTTGTTTACCTTAATATATACCATGTTTACTTACAACCATATACACCTGTATTATTTAAAATTATAATTTAACATATGTATTATGTGAAATGTATGATGAGTCAAATAAAAACATTTCTTCTTCTTCATGTTGTAGGGGACACTATGTTGTAGGGGACACTATGTTGGTTTACTTTTCGCAAACTTAATTTGAAATGAGACTAGCAAAAAATAAATTGATTAAGCAACTTTAATTTGTTAACTGAATTAACTAAAGTTAAGTAATTTACTTTTCCAAAAAAGGCTAATTTTTCATTTCATTTAATCAATTAACTTTCCCAAAAGTTAAGTGTTCATTTAACAGTTGATTTTACTGGATAGTTCACAGCCAAGTTATCCAGGTGTTTTCAGAAGGTCTGCTGTCACTATTCCGGTCACTAATGAGAAATTAGGTGCAGGCATGTGTGAATGGGAGGGAGATCACCAGGGGTGGTCTGGTACTTCAGCACCTGTGAAATGGAGGGAAGGCCTAGAATGTCCTCTGGTGGTGAAAAGTTTATGGGTAGCTTCAACAAATCTCTGTTTAAAAAACCTTTCCGGTCCCGTTCTTGTATTTACTCAATCGGGGCCTCGTCGATCGATTAGAGAATCACCGGTCAGACAGGCGCAATCGGTAAATGGATTCCCTATCTATTTTACGTTAAAATTATATTTAACTAAAAATGCGTAATTTGAACACATTGTACATACAATTGTTTTTGACTGATTAGCCGCACCATTTTATTTGGTATGATACTTAAATGCATGGGTAATGGTGAGTACGCACTATCCCTGCTGTCGTAGGAAAAATACGACGAAGCTAATTCAGTCACACATCACATTGTAAATGAATCCTAGAACGACTAGTCAGAATATTTAGCTGAATTGGCCGGCCTGGGTTGGAAATGTAACAGTCTCTCCATTCACAAGTATTGACATTTTAGATTATATCGGTGATTCGCGTTGATCGGGTTACGTTGGCGCGTTATGCAGCAACACTCAAGGATTTCTGATCGCACAGACGATCGGGGTCGGGAGGGAGTCAAGATCCAAGTTGATTATATACGCTAGCAAATGACAAGACGCTGCCTTGATTTGTACTGGAAGCATTTGAAATCCACACAAGAAATACCACGATATGCGAGTCTACCACAAGCGGAAGCACATTTGTTTTAAAAGTCGACGACATAGATTTACTAAAAAGTTAAATAACCACATACAATATTAATTTTTTATGAAAATTATAATGATAGAATAAACAGGTTTTTTACTGCAAGACATGTGTACGTTCGCATGTTACTTGCTCTGCCTAACAATAAAGAGAAATGACTTGGGTCTTGCGACTTGAGTGCTGTGGGGGGGGGACTGTTAATGAAGGCGCTGAACGAATTGATATTCTGATAAACAGGATAGTAACGTAATAAGACAACCGTGTTACACAGCAATCATCGACCGCCCTACGATAAAGCCACCCAGTTCAACAGAGATATCAATTGTCAGCGTTCGGGTTGGGGCAATCTTGTCTAAGACTAAAGCGAAGTTCGTTGGATCTAGTCTACCGCCGCCGCCGCTGTTGCCGTCTCGGTCGCTGTCACCAGACACGTCCTTTCAAATCAATCGATTGCAATGCATCGTCCTATGTCGCAGTGGCATTGATTCTCAATACGGCAATGACACGGAGGAAGTGACGGCGTGAACCACTACAGACTGTCGTCCTCACACCTACGTCGTCTGGCGCGCCGTTAGAGACGTCACCACGCACCTCAGTCCACTCTCCGTCTAATCTCGAAGCGAGTTCTCCTTATCCGACTAGTGACCCGTTCTTGTAGTCACATGGTGGGCTGGTCCATTTCCATCGCCACTGGTGTAAAAAAAATCTGCGATACATCACACCACATCATGTATTTTCTCTGGGCGTTGTCGACTGACGGGCTGTCACGTGACTGACAGCAGGCGCGGACCGGGATAAGGGCGGGACACGAGATGTAGCGCCATACGATGACGGCGGTGGTGCGCACGGCTACGTCATACTGGTGGAGTAAACCTCTTAATGTCTCTCGATCGAGCGTCAGACGGTGTCGCATCTATAGCAGTCGCGGACGGCGCCTTGTAGTCATGTGGTGGTTGTCACTGTGGTGTGTTGTCATGGCGGCGGACACAGTTCGCGGAGTCGGACTGTCGCTCGACGGACTGAGGACGAAGGAAGCGGGCGTCGTGTGTCAGAATACGCTTCACTACAAATTCGCGTCGCAGGACCCGCAGCTGGGCAAGAGCCCCTTCACGGTCGTGGCGAACTTGCCTAAATACATACCCGGGCAGACGTTGCAAGGTAGGCGTTCACGTCGCATCCGACAAACTTCGCCTGAAGTATTCGGGCTGCGCATAGTTCAAAAGAAATGTTTATAGATAGTTTGACCATTAATTTTTAACCCAGTTTGACTAGCTGAAAGTTCCGACCACACGTTGACATGTTTTCGTATTTCGATTGCATTTAGCGCGCGTCATCAGTTTGAATATGTGGCCATTTCAAGTTATGTTAAACTTTAGCACACACGCACACACACACACACACACACACACACACACACACACACACACACACACACACACACACACACACACACACACACACACACACACACACACACACACACACACACACACACACACACACACACACACACACACACACACACACACACACACACACACACACACACACACACACACACACACACACACACACACACACACACACACACACACACACACACTCTCTCTCTCCTTCTCTCCCCCTCTCTCTCTATCTCTCTCTCTCCCTCTCTCTCTCTCTCTCTCTCTCTCTCTCTCTCTCCTTTCTCTCTCTCTCTCTCTCTCTCTCTCTCTCTCTCTCTCGTCCTATCTCTCCTGTGCACCCACAGATCCGCACACAAACATTCCCTCACACACACGCGTATAATTAATACCACTCTTTCACATGACGGCTTTAACCTTGTATACTTTTCCGCAATATTACTACATGCAGTGTTGCTATTTTCGCTTTAACGAATGTTGATTAGTCATTAGCCAACATTGAGCGTTTCGGTTAAACGATAAACACATGTACGTGTATTGACGTAGCGGAATAAGCCTCTATAAGCCTACGCGATAAGCCATACACCAAACGAACCCATGTGATCATTTCGGTTCACAATTTAAAGCGGCAGCACGGACAAACACGACTATGGCTGGAGATTTTAGTCAGAATCTAATACAATCTGAGAGACTACGTGGGTCGCGAATGGTGACGCTCTAAAGTTGAACACAGGCAGTGGGGTATTTGGGACCTCGGAAGGGGTGTATGGGAGGTGAAACTTTTTACGCCACTGAACACGTGTAACAAACACATGATGCGTTTGTACGTGACACAGTAAAGCTGAACATGCGTTTGTGATAACTAAAGCTCGCTGTTAATACATCGCAGTTAACACAGCCTGTCGGACATGGGTGTTCACGATGCCTGTTATGATAATGGACGGGATCAAGACAACTAGAAAAAAGGGACTCTTGTGGACATATTATGCATTTTACAGCGAGCGTAGATCCCAATATCAAGCACAAGTATGTGCGTTGTTGGAATCGCACTCACGGGACACGCGAATAGCGTGCAGTGCTTGATCGCTCTAGTCAGATCACATTAACGTACAAGTGACAAGTGCCTCGCTCAGTTGATGGACCTGCCAAGTTTCGGTCTCTCTCTGGACGCCGGTAGTAGGACCGACACTCATCGGATAATCTAATATTTGCAGCTGACGTAGATAGCATGGCAATGTGTACTCTCCTACGCGAGGCATCCACACGTGAACGCTTTTAACCTTGACGCGCAGCATCAATGATACATGCGTTGGCATTTCAAGAGAGCCGACTGTTGGTATTTGTGCGCATCGATCAACTAACTGGTTGGGCACACCGTGCGCTCGCAAATTCATGTAAGCCGACATGAAGTTCGGATCCTTTCTGATATCTGAGGTGTATATTCACTTCTATCGCTTCAACCCTTGGCTGGGACGGTCGCAGTGGTGCCACTTCCATGGAGAGTCTTCGACAGCCCGGTGTGTCTTCTACTGTGCGCTGCAGGGTCGACTTAGACTGGCCCAATCCGTTATTTTGTCTAACCCGTTTTCGTTTGGCGGCCCCTTCTTCTCTTTCACTGCATGTGGGCTTGCAGGATGTTTTTCAGATGGCATTGTGCCAAATGAAACCACGAGAGTTTGCGTCGTTTTGACGGATACAACAAGGATTCTTGCTTTCGAGGAAATGGGAGCTCTTGTTGTCAACGATGAAACGACGCAAGCTCTCCTGGTTTGGCCACGTCACTAAGCACAACGCCTTCTAAAAACACAATGCGTGTGTGCGTAAGGGCTAAAAGTAAGCCAGCTACCAATCGAAGAAAGCGATGAGTCTGCTTATTTGGCTCTTAGCAAATTATCTGCATTCTGCATTTACATTATTCGCACTTTTACGGCCAAAGCATGCCTTTGTCAAAATGTTCGGACGTCGTCGCTCCTTAGAAGCTTTCTGTTGCATTCAATGTTCTGAAAGACGTCATGTGCAAATTGAGTTTCTTGCATTCAGAAGAAATAGGCTTGTCACCTAAAGAGACTGACATGTACTTACTTGCAAATGTGTTACACACATAGCTGGGACCAATCAACACGTTATACATACTTAAAGGTACATTCGTATGTAGCGCGGTATCCAGTCCTCGCGACTGTTCAGTGCACTTTACACTTCACCCCTAGCAGATCTGTTCATTCCAACTCCATCGCGACTTCTCTGGGAAGTATTCAGCGATGCCGCAATTATTGCGCGAAGACTATTCGTTCACATAGGTATTCATTTATAGCTGAGTTAACTGTCGCAACGTGGGGTGAACGAAATTGTCAAAGCTTCGAAACAGCAGCAAGAGGATTCGAATCAGAGTTCTCTCGATTGAGAGACCGACGATTTAACGATTACCGCGCCCCATGTGTACCAGTAAATAATTTCTTGCCAAAGACGAACAATGCAAGATTACCAGACAGTTTCTTAGAAGCAGAAGTGTTGACCCAAGTCTTAGAAGCTGACTGGAGTCACACTCGAGTCGCACAGTTTTTATGAATTGCGACTTGATTTGGAATTCAGAAAGATGACGCGAGACTTGACTTGCCAATTTATGACAGGCCGACAGATCTGATGGGTCGAAAGATAAGCAAAATGAGACATCGTTGTTGCGACAGGCAGCGTTGAATACAATGATTATGAAGTACTTATTATTATTTGTTAATGTTCTGGCGCAAAAGCGTCCGCCTAAATTTCCCAGTAAAATTTTACTTGACTTGTGAACGACGAACCTTAGTGATTTTGGACTTGACATTCAGATATATGACAGGAGATTTAACTTGGACTTGGAGGTAACGAGTGGTAAAATAGTAATTTTAATATTTACAAACGTGATTCCTCAGTAGACTTTAATTAGACCTTCATAGTTAATAGTTTTATCTTTCTTATCTTTTTTTAATCAAACATTATTTAATGTTGACTTAATGATAATGATAAACCGATCTGCTACGATCCACTTAATTTCGTGCGGTGATTTTAATGACTGCGTCGTGTTGGCTAGACTGTGCTTTAAATTAAATAACGATTTATAGACAACTGTATTTATACCGGTGAAATGACATAAAATAGTTTGTTACTGTACCCTTGTTGTTTGTCTCGTACACCAAGTACTCACCCATCCCTCGCCAGGTCCCATTGTATTCTTGTTGTTTGTCTCGTACACCAAGTACTCACCCATCCCTCGCCAGGTCCCATTGTATTCTTGTTGTTTGTCTCGTACATCAAGTACTCACCATCCCTTGCCATATCCCATTGTATTCTTGTTCTTTGTCTCGTACACCAAGTACTCACCATCCCTCGCCAGGTCCATTGTATTCTTCTTCTTTGTCTCGTACACCAAGTACTCACCCATCCCTCGCCAGGTCCCACAAACATAATTAACATGTGGTGGTACTTCACAAGATTGGTCCGACGCGAATCTTGGATCAGGTCATATGTTTACATTAAATCACGATTATCACATTAGTGATGGACTATACTGTAGATCGTGTGTGTTGTTATAAATTCACATACACATTATACATTTACCGTTGTGGTGGATACTCCTCTGACAAATCAGTTCATAGCTGAAAGGACTTTTGTCAGAGCAGAGAACATATAAAAGCAATGTCGTCTCGTCATCATCTCGGTGTCAGCGCAGAGAACACATAAAAGCGAGGCCGTCCCATCGTCTTTCTTGGTGTAATGCACAGAGAACATATAAAAGCGATGTTGTCTCTTCATCATCTTGGCGCAATGCTTTATTTGTTGACCCCGCTGCGATTGGCCCTGTTTCTAATACTGAGGCCGCTCCAGTTGCATTATTATTATTATTATATACACCATTATTATATATTATTATTATATACACCATTATTATATATTATTATTATATACACCATTATTATACATTATTATTATATACACCATTATTATATATTATTATTATATACACCATTATTTATTAAGAAATCTGATCAGGCGCAAAAACCTTTCAAACTTGAGTAACATATGATATTTATCCATTGGTAAATGCGACGGTTTCGAAAAAGCGTAGTATCATTCGAACACACGTGATACAAAGTAGCATCATTTGAACACACCTGATAAAAAGTGAAATCTAAGAAACTCGCTGCTTCATCGAATCTTACTCGTGATCGATGCTTTAAAAAGAACGTGTTTCGTTTAAAAGCGCCAAACTGCCGAGGAGCGGGTACGGCGAACTGTCCTGCCAATCCGTGTTAACAACGCTGTTGTCGGATCAATACGGCTGCCGCTGTGTCGTTGTAACGACCGGTGCCGAAAAGCAGTAAATGACATTGTGTAATCACCCGGCAGATGTCCGGGGAATCACGTCTACCTGACTGATCAGACTACACGATGACTTGGAGCTCTAGCTTAGATATAGGACGAGTATTTATTGCCAACATGTGCGTCCGATCACGTGGTGACTAGCATTTAAATACGACACGTCAATGGGACACGTCGTAATTATTGTCACCAGGGGATGTAATAAATGTCGCAAACTGACAAGCGCGAACGGCGCATGTAACCGAAGAGCAACAGACGAATTAAATAGATAATATCCGGGACCGTGCCTGGGCAACAGCGGGATTGTAGATATTGCACTGACTTGGTACATCGCTGAATACATGAATATAAATGGAGTTATTAGAGTCACACAGGTACATAGAGTCATAACGTTGTCTCCAATGTTATGCACAATGGATAATACCACGATACTGATAGGTTTATTATATATATCCTTCATGATTGGTTGGAAGTCAAGGAATTGCAACCACTGTCGCGTCGCTTTTTTATTGATAAACGGATTTGGTACACAGTTTGCACGATGGATGTTTGCACGCATGCACGCACGCAAGCAAGCAACCACGCACGCACGCTCGCTCGCAATGCAGGGTGATTTCTCTATGTTTTGATTTTTGCAAATATAGTCATCCATGTGATAGGAACCTTTGATACAAACGTCACAAAAATTGGTAGCACGTCTGAAAGGCAGTGTCGACGTTTTTTTGGCCCTGTTGATATTCCTCAGCATTTGTTACTCCCTAACACGCGGCTTGTATTGATTGTTGTCCGTCTTGAACATAGTTTTCCCAGGTGATAACAAGCATGCATTAGCTAATTTTTCTAATGTAATCGTGTCCACCGCGAAAATATTTCTCTATGGATAGCTCCACACAGAACACTGCCTATGGAAGCCTATCATGTCACTGTTCTCCGACGCTTAAAGCTACGGGAATTTGTTGAACGTTTGTCTATGTCGGTTTCTTCCTTTGTTTGGGCTGCTGTACCTTTCCACTCTGGGAGAGTGTGCTGACACCAGGCACCAAGGAAGGCTTTGGTTTTCTCCTTAAAATGGTAACTGTCCCTGACGGCAGACGTGTTGTTTTTGGGCGCGGCATTGAGCCATGTCCGCTCTTTGGCTTTTGGATAAGAATTGTTTCTAAATAACCTGTTACGCCAATACACGACAAATGGATAACTAAGCTTGCCCCTTTCCAATATCCAAAATGCATCACTGCCTGATAATAACTATTTCCTCTTCGAAGACGAAACGTGTACATTTGTCAACACGCCGCAAACCATCCGGTTGGCCAGCAGGAGTCCGCTACTCTATCTTGTCGGATGGAAGCCCTACCTAGGCGCCTGCTGCGCTAATCCTCGGCCGTAACGCGCTAAGCGATCTGCGCGGCTGGAGGCCGTGACTGGGACGGGGTGGTCGGCGTCAGCGCCTGTCCGACCAGACAGCTGAGTGATGCACGAGACTACCGCTGACAGCGCTGTCAACTAGGTTTAATGAACACAGATCGGACTGGGCTAGCAAAGACTGAACAACGCAAACGGCACAAGCACGGTGCTCAGCGTTGGCCAATGGTTCTTCTTCTTCCTCATCTTTTTCTTCTTCTTATTATTCTTCATCTTCTTCATCATCGTCATCATTGTCGTCGTCTTCTTCTTCATCATCGTCATCATTGTCTTCTTCTTCATCATCATCATCATCATCATCATCATCATGTTCTCCTTCTTACTATTCTTCTTCTTCTTCATCTTCTTCATCATCATCATATTCTGTGTTCTATGTCCGATGACGTCGGCGATCACGACCTTCCACACAATTCTGTCATTTGCTATTATCCGGAGATGGATGTCACTGACTGGTCTTTGAACCCAATGTTTAGAACTTTAGACTACTCATGTATTTATATTTTTTGCCTGCCTCTGGCTTCGTTTCCTTCGATTTTACCTTCAATAAAAGTTTTTTTAAAGTCTAGTTTGTTCTTAATAATATATTACATGTCCTAGACATTGACGTCTTCTTCTTATTGTTTTCGGTAACTATTGGCCAATGGTACACAAAAAATAATTCTGCGAGGCCAAATACGGAGATAATGTTCGTGCATGTGATGGTACATTATATTTTAATTATGCACACAGGTTTGGCTTTTTGGCATTCTGTGTGACCTTTCGCCTTTCTGAATTCGGTCATTTCATCTGATCTGTCTTGTCGGTTTTTTAATCTCTCCCGGTCTCGCCGTTCTATCTGTCGGTGTCAGCATTATATACCTGTCAGCATATCTGCCAGTCGGGCCTTCTTCAGGGCTAGTTAAATATTTATATATGTCAGTCTGTGTGCGTGTAGGTTCGACAGAGTTAATCATTTCCTCTGTTTTAGGTGCTTTCTTAAAATCCGTTCTTTATCACCCGTCACTCACACTCACTTTGTTATCAGAGTCAGTCGAGGAGGGGTCGGGGGGTGATTTGTTAGTTGCAACTGCAGAGTCCTCACGATATTGTTATTATTATTATTAGGAGTAGTAATAATAGAAGTATTAGTATTATTTCTTCACTATCATCCTCATCGTCGTGTCATGTGATAGTTGTTCACAATACTTATCCAGTGGTGTCTGTTAAGCTAGGTTAAGTAACTGTTATCCCGAAATAATACATATGCATATATATGCATATATAAATATATCTATATATATATATATATATATATATATAAATATATATATATATATATATATATATATATATATATATATATATATATATATATATATATGTATATATATATATATTATATATATATATATATATATATATATATATATATATATATATATATATATATATATATATATATATATATACACATATATACATACACACACACACACACACACACACACACACACACACACACACACACACACACACACACACACACACACACACACACACACACACACACACACACACACACAACACACACGTGATGCGGTATATTACTGAAGGCAATTTGGCGAACATGCTTCACAATTTCAGTATGAATTTGTAGAAACTCGGTGCGCAAATTTCATGCACTTAAGCAACCAATCCTACGAGAAACAATGCTGCCCTTCATGACAATACACGCGTAAATAGCTGTCTATTTTAGGTATCCCACAATTCCTGTAGGAAATCACGGAAAGAAATGGTTACGGGCTATACACATGTGAACAACATTAAACAAGTACCTGAGGCCATGCTTGGAATAATTGAACAGAGTCATATCAGCAAGACACAGGTCATGATTCTCTCGGGTGCTCCGGTTAGCTGGCAAGCAATGGAGAGAATTAAATTGGCAGCACGGGCGCAGATCGACGCGAGTGAGCAGCTAAATGCAGGCCTTTTCATTATTAATTACATCAGGAATCGACTTCATATCGCATGCGGAGTATCTGAGGGCGTAAGATATTTAAGACCTCGCGAACTAGTCGTGAAAGCGAAATGTCAGAGTGCGCTAGACAACCAGGGTTGATGACACGGGAAATGACGCTAAGTCCTCCCAGACAAGTTAGATGAAGCTTCGCCAGCATGACACGATCCATCTGGAACGTCCTGTTAGCCGCATGTGGATGTAATGTTTAGAGTGTCACTGTCTATCACAAAGACGTTACCTAAGGCTAAGCAATTGGGGCTAGTGGTCTCTGTTATGGGACCGATTCTTTCTAACGCAGATGCTTTCATCGTAAGACAGACGTCATGGTGTGTTCTTTTGTCTTGCAGGGAACTTACTCGAAACTTCTCAAAAGTGGGAACTATTTTGGGACACAGACTTCTCCATTTGTATTGTCAGTGGTGGTGTAGTCCCACTTCTTGGTGTGCATTTTCCATGTTTTGAGTTTATTCTTCACGGTGTTTTTATACCTGAAAATGAGTCGCCCGGTGCATGGCAGTTGAATATTGCCTTTGGTAAGCGGGTACCGTCCATACGAACAACATGTCATACCGAACACAACCGGGCCTTGCTATACACGTTCTCGAAGCTAGGAGTGTGCGTGTGCGTGTGCGTGTGCGTGTGTATGCATGTGTGTGTGTGTGTGTGTGTGTGTGTGTGTGTGTGCATGCTTGCGTGCGTGCGCTTGCGTGCGTGCGTGCGCATGTGAATATGTGTGTGTGTGTGTGTGTGTGTGTGTGTGTGTGTTTGAAGCCCTGTAATTGCAATACAATTTCTTGAACGATGTAATATATATATATATATATATATATATATATATATATATATATATCAATCTTAGAAGACGCTACCTCCTTCTACCGATTTTAGTTTTTAATACAGTCCGTTTTAAAGTTCACAGTTTCTGCGGAAATTGCCTGTAATAGCATATAGCAGCTGCGTTGACGGGCAGCTGGCCCTCGGCCGCGCATCATCACCAGTTCTCAATCTGATGTTTGACCAAAAAGGGATGAAACTTTTGCCACGGATCATGGATTGTTTAAATGTCTAAGATTGATATCAATACCAGGTTCAGAATGCTCTTTACGAAGAATCAGAATTAAAGAACATTCGATGAGTTTTGTACCATACGTGAGGCAGACCAGTAACTACAATACAGTAAGTAAAACTTGCCAAATACATTTTTCGAATACCATGGGCAAGCCAAGTAACAATGTTATATTCAGTAAATATATAAATCCTAATTAGTATTACGGTTGATCCAATCGACTGATCTTGACATAGTAATCAGTTTTCATAATTTCCCCAGGCTAATGCCGAACACGGCACCATGATATGTTAGCTGTCCGGTGATATAAATCCGACACTATAGTCATGGCTTTAGGACAGTAATTCGAATAAGCAAAAGAAGTCGCAAAAATCCGCAAGATGAAATTATTTGAGCACTGGTAAACCTCAACGCGAGCATATCCTCAACTGAGTCTTCATTAATATAACCCGGTCATTGCAATGATTATATATTTTTACGTTTATATGGCATTATGTTTACTTAAACTATGATATCGCATGGTCCTTTCGATGACTCATGCTTCAGCGATCACGAAGCCTTACATGGAATTAGTTCCAAAGTGAGGTCTACATTAACCTACCAAAAATACGGTATATGAATAAGAGCTAATTAACTCCGGGAACGAGGTATTTGGAAACTTGGTCATGAAGTTTGATACCATATAGGACGAGTTCAACTGTAGAGTTAGCAAGATTGCAAACAATCATAGACGGCAATTGCACAAAGAAGCATTTTACTTATCGAGTGTCCAACTATTTTTCATTCATGTGTAACCCGCCCTACCGAGATATTTGTCAAATTTGTTTTTAAACATGTTTACGCTGCTAGCATCTACATGATTAGAAAGTACTTTATTCCTTTCATTTATTATCCTCTGTGAGAATTCATATTTTCTTATATTTAATATATACTATTCCTTCACTAAGATTACTTCGTGTGCTCTAGTTCTTTCTTAACTGAGAAACGAACAGAATCATTATTTTCATAAACATTCAATACCTTAAAATCTTCTCTTGATCTCGTTTTCTATCTATTTGTAAAACCACTATTCGCTTAGGCGTTTTTCACAACTAAGGTACATCTGTTCTGGAATCAGCTTAGTTGCACTCATCTGTTCTGGAATCAGCTTAGTTGCACTCATCTGTTCTGGAATCAGCTTAGTTGCACTCATCTGTTCTGGAATCAGCTTAGTTGCACTCATCTGTTCTGGAATCAGCTTAGTTGCACTTACCTGTATTCGTATGTCGTTCTGACGAAGGCGGAATGAGCCCTTTCTATGTCAATGCACCCGGCATGTGATGGCCGGGGTCTCTCACACAACAACACAAAGTGTAAGAAGGATTATCTAACAATTTCAATGAATACGTCATTGTATGTCATTATTGGAAGTGCTTTGCGCTTGTATAAGCTGATTGACTATAGAGTGCGTTAGGACATCTTCGACTGCAGCAAATAAACAGCTTCTTGTAGAGCTTAAACATGAACACTAATTTCCATAAGGTGTCAACAAAGACTGGATGCATTCGAAGTATGGTTACTAAGAAAATACAACGCATAAGCTGGAATGACCTTTCTATGTCAATGCACCCGGCATGTGATGGCCGGGGTCTCTCACACAACAACACAAAGTGTAAGAAGGATTATCTAACAATTTCAATGAATACGTCATTGTATGTCATTATTGGAAGTGCTTTGCGCTTGTATAAGCTGATTGACTATAGAGTGCGTTAGGACATCTTCGACTGCAGCAAATAAACAGCTTCTTGTAGAGCTTAAACATGAACACTAATTTCCATAAGGTGTCAACAAAGACTGGATGCATTCGAAGTATGGTTACTAAGAAAATACAACGCATAAGCTGGAATGACCATATTGCGAACGTTAATGTATTAATCGGGCCGGAATAAAAAACAAATATTTTGGGCACACCATTAGACAGGGAATAGCGGAGGGAATATTAATGGTAGCACCGTCAAATATGTAAACACATTTTTGTTTTTACAACAGCATGAAATCATTTACTTTCACAAACATTGGACTAGCAAACACGTTATTGTCGTCTGTAGACGTGTCATGGCTTCAGACCTCTCTGTTCGCAGACGTTTTCAATCCACATTTTCGATGTTCTCTGCAAACATGTTCTTTCTGTGTGTGTGCGGTCGAACCATTGTAATTTGCAGCGTTTCTTCGTATTCAGGGAGACTCTTGACTCGTCCTGCAACTTGGGCAATGTTCTGCTTTTGTTATGACTTAAGCATGTTCAGTGACTTGTGTCATATTACAGATGCTGACATGTACTTTGATTTCCTTGCAATGGTCGTTCTATTTACAGATTGTACTTGTGTCATATTACAGATGCTGACATGTACTTTGATTTCCTTGCAATGGTCTTTCTATTTACAGATTGTACTTGTGTCATATTACAGATGCTGACATGTACTTTGATTTCCTTGCAATGGTCTTTCTATTTACAGATTGTACTTGTGTCATATTACAGATGCTGACATGTACTTTGATTTCCTTGCAATGGTCGTTCTATTTACAGATTGTAGGCTTTTTAACGATATACCACCTGTGGGGATCTGCACGACTGATTGAAACTGTTCGTACTGCACTTAACGGGGTTTGAATTCGTAGGGGCTCCTTTCGCTGCGTACGTGGGACAGATATATCTATATTTATCATCATGCGGTGTTGATACAGCCAGAGTGTCTCATCTGTTTCACACAAAAAAGACTGCTGCAAGATATTACCCTCACGTATGTGGCTGATTTGGTTGTGGTTTCCCATGGGACTGTTTGACATTTCATGTTCTTATTAGTCTGCTCTGTAGCACGCTTTAAACAAATAGTAACCAGACAATGTACCCAGGGCAATGTCGCATGATGAATTATAACGAATAACATTCATGCAGTTATTCATGGGAGACTTGCATTTTGTTGATGCCATCTGCCTGTTAAGCAGTTATATTGAAGAGATGCAAACCAAGACAAAAAATTTGTCAAGCAATGTAAACAAAGTCGGACTATATACAGTCAATGCTTCCAAATCTGAAGTCATGAGAGCAAAGTGTGGCAGAGAACGACTTTTACTGTGCAACATAGATCGGTTCACTTACTTTGGTAGTGCAATATCCAGATAAGGAGACAGTTCTATTGGCATTAAGAATAAGCTTGTCAAAACATGGGGAGCATAACGAATCACCAACATTTGGAGGTATAAATCCAAGTGCCAAAGGAATAATTGTCATTAGCAATATTATGTCCGTGCTTCTCTATTGTTCTGAGGCGTGGAAATCGAACAGAAACTAACCAGTTTCCAGACCAGATGCCCGAGCATACGTCTAAACTTCAAATGGAACAAATTCATCATAAGCGAGCAAATGTAGTATTAAAAAGAAGATGGAGATTTTTGGACCCAAGAACACCAAAGCACGTACTTGAAACTCTCTGGAAAAAAGAAAAGAGGATGTCCAACGATACATCGCAACAGAGACACATACTTAGAATATATATATATATATATATATATATATATATATATATATATATATATATATATATATATATATATATATATATATATATATATATATATGTGTGCATTTTTGTAATATCAAATTCTCATAGCAAGATCAACAAGTTATTATATGTTGTACTTGACTAAGTGTAAGTGTAACTTTCATGGCATGATAATGTCCACCCGTGGTGGATTTGGTCTATACTTGGTCGTGGAAACGTTTCTTAGACGACTTTCAATCAATGTTTTACTTCGCACGTCTTCCTTTGTTTGTGTGTAGACAAAATATGATATTCAGAACGTCAGGCGAACTGAAAGTGAGACTTCCACGAATTCGCTCGTCGCATTGACGCTCCCCAGTCATGACAAGCACAATACGTTGTCAAGTAAAAAAAATAGCCAAACAATGAACGGAATTAGTTCTAAGAATAATATTAATAGCACGATGGATGAGATGGAGCAGCGCTGTCCCAAGACGTCTATTCTCCGACACTTGAATTCCTCGAGAGACCAGCCAGTTCGGTCATCGCGGTAGAGACACACTTTATTAAATAAACTAAGCACCCGAACACTGCCACTGTCCATCACACGAACAATGAGATTGTAAATTATTAATATTATTTGTGACAGAGAGGAAATATTGAAAATGTACACTTTGGTTGTTTGTTGCAGAGATCGAATATTAACAATGCACACTTTCTATGTTTGTGGCAGAGAGGGAATATTGGCAATGTACACTTTCTTTATTTGCTCTAGAAAGTGAATATTGACAATGTACACTTTCTTTGTTTGTTGTAGGGAGTGAATGTTGACAATGTACACTTTGTTTGTTTGTTGTAGAGAGTGAATATTGACAATGTACACTTTCTTTGTTTGATGTAGAGAGTGAATATTGACAATGTACACTTTGTTTATTTGTTGTGGAGAGTGAATATTGACAATGTACACTTTCTTTGTTTGTTGTAGAGAGTGAATATTGACAATGTACACTTTCTACGTTAACGGCAGAGAGGGAATATTGACAATGTACACTTTGTTTATTTGTTGTAGAGAGTGAATATTGACAATGTACACAGTGTTTATTTGTTGTAGAGAGTGAATATTGACAATGTACACTTTGTTTATTTGTTGTAGAGAGTGAATATTGACAATGTACACTTTCTTTGTTTGTTGTAGAGAGTGAATATTGACAATGTACACTTTCTACGTTAACGGCAGAGAGAGAATATTGACAATGTACACTTTGTTTATTTGTTGTAGAGAGTGAATATTGACAATGTACACTTTCTTTGTTTGTTGTAGAGAGTGAATATTGACAATGTACACTTTCTACGTTAACGGCAGAGAGGGAATATTGACAATGTACACTTTGTTTATTTGTTGTAGAGAGTGAATATTGACAATGTACACTTTGTTTATTTGTTGTAGAGAGTGAATATTGACAATGTACACTTTCTTTGTTTGTTGTAGAGAGTGAATATTGACAATGTACACTTTCTACGTTAACGACAGAGAGGGAATATTGACAATGTACACTTTCTTTTTTTGTTATAGAGAGGAAATATTGACAATGTACACTTGCTTTGTTTGTGGCAGAGAAGTAGTACTGCCAATGTACACTTTCTTTCTTTGTTGTAGAGAGGGAATATTGATAATGTACACTTTGTTTGTTTGTTGTAGAGAGGAAACATTGACAATGCACACTTTCTTAGTTTGTTGTAGAGAGTGAATATTGACATTGTACACTTTCTTTGTTTTTGGCAGAGAGGGAATATTGACAATGTACACTTTTTTGTTTGTTGTAGAGAGGGAATATTGACAAGGTACACTTTCTTTGTTTGTTGTAGAGAGGGAATATTGACAATGTACACTTTATTTGTTTGTTGTAGAGAGTGAATATTGACATTGTACACTTTCCAGGGTTGGCATGTAACGAAGTAAAAGTACTTCGTTACATTACTTGAGGAGTTTTAAAAAGAGTGAATATTGCCAATGTACACTTTCTTTCATGCAGTATATACACACACACACACACACACACACACACACACACACACACACACACACACACACACACACACACACACACACACACACACACACACACACACACACACACACATATATGTATGTGTGTGTGTGTTTATGTGTGTGGTGTGTGTGTATGTGTGTGTGTGTGTGTGTGTGTGTGTGTGTGTGTGTGTGTGTGTGTGTGTGTGTGTGTGTGTGTGTGTGTGTGTGTGTGTGTGTGTGTGTGTGTGTGTGTGTGTGTGTGTGTGTGTGTGTGTGTGTGTGTGAGAGAGTGTGTTTGTGTGTTTGTTTGTGTGTGTGTGTGTGTGTTGTGTGTGTGTGTGTTTGTGTGTGTGTGTGTGTGTTTGTGTACAGTAAAACCTGCCTTAGCGGACACCTGCCCATAAAGGACATATGTGTATACCGGACACTTTTGAAAGTCTCAAATGGCTTCCTATTAGACAACGGACGGGGAAGTTGGACCAAATTATTCATAGTGACCATGTCGCTTGCGGACACCTCAAAGTGCATATTGACAATACCGCGAGTCGGGCTAGCTGTCCCACCGCTAACACGCACTAACTTCACTACGTATGGATTCTGTGTAATACCATCTGCATAATGTAGTCAAGAAATAAAATAAATTTGGTCCAAATAATGGATTGTGAGTTTATCTTCAGGCTACAATGAATATTGTTGAAACCCAACCGCCATATTGTGCGACTGACGTCACAGGATGTTGCAGTTTTTATAAAAAAAATAATAATATTAAACGTGTGCCTGATTAGTTTAGAGTAGCTTTAATAATATCCGTGTAAGAATTATTATAAACATTAAATATGTGTTTATTGTATTCTAATATGATTCCGAATATCCTCGGAGACGTTTTCTGCGGCCGGGTCCCGGAGTTTCCCGAAATGTTTCATTCCAGAATTATCATATCTACGAAGACGAACGCGCTGACTTTGCAACTCTAAGTTTACTTGATAAAGGCAGTAGTATGTCGGTCAACAATCCATAGTCAGCCCACCGCTTGCGGGCAGTTCACAGTGGGGCCGTGATTTATTTCATCAACTTAATTTATAACCCACACCCAAATGGCTGTCACAGTAGCATTGAACTGAATGCGCTATATAATTCAGTATTGTTGAGTTTACCGTATAAACGGTTACCGTATTAGCTGTTACCGTATTAGCGGTTACCGTATTAACGGTTACCGCATTAGCGGTTACCGTATTAACGGTTACCGTATTAGCGGTTATCGTATTAGCGGTTACCGTATTAGCGGTACCCGTATTAGCGGTTATCGTATTAGCGGTTACCGTATTAACGGTTACCGTAGTAGCGGTTATTGTATTAGCGGTACCCGTATTAGCGGTTACTGTATTAGCGAAAATGAACGCTCTAACTTTGCGACACAAAGTTAACTTGATGAAAGCAGCAGCATATCGGCCAACCATTTATTGTAGGCCCAAGTAGCGGACAGTTCAAAGTGCATTGACAATCCCCAGAGTCAATCAGAGTCACCGCGAGCCATATCTATATTCACGCCTTGGCTTCTTTTGGCCATCAAAGTTACTCGCCTTTTCCAGGGGCAGTGATTGATTAAATCAACTTAATTGATGGACCACATCCAACTGGTAGTCACAATATCAATGAACTGACTGCGCTATGCAATCCAGTATTGGTTGAGATTACTCCATTCCACAATTATCATGTCTACAAAATGGAACGCGCTGACTTTGCGACACAAAGTTGAATTGATTGACTGTTCTACTGTGCATTGCTTGACAAGACTTTGGCAATCAAGAGTCAAGAGTGTTGGGAAGGGAAAATGTTGTTGAAGGAACGTGTGACCACTTTGCTTTGCGGCAATGCAACTGGGACAGATTTATACAAATCTTTGTGTATTTGCATCATGGTATTTTATTATGGACTGAACCGGTACACCACCGGCAGTATATTGATACATGTGCACAGACATCTGACAAGCTTCTTCCCACTCATAGAAAGTTTCTTCCAAAAGTATAATGATATGAACACCACACATTATTCCTAAAAAACAAGAAACACATTGACTAATGACAGCTTAATATAATGTTTTTATCACCCATTGATTTGTTCCGCTCGCGACAACTAACGAACGTCAACGTAATCATTTATAACATGATGGCGCCACCTACTGAATATGTACGTCATTAATTCCCCACAACGGACACCTGTCCAAAACGGACATAATGCGCAGTCCAGACGGTGTCCGCTACTGACAGATTCAATAAATATATATATATATATATATATATATATATATATATATATATATATATATATATATATATATATATATATATATATATATATATATATATATATATATATATATATATTACGTTTAAAGCTGTGCGAAAACTGTGCTTTTATGAAGTTATTTAAAATAGTTTTCGTCACATCCTACCACACACACTCACACGGACATGCACACGTGCATAATGAACGTCTACTGGTAGGATTTGATGAAAGCCTAGTTTAAATAACTTCATAGAACTGTTTGCTCTATGTTTATGTTCTTGTTAATTATTCTCGCACACCTGCACAGTACTGCACCTATGTAGTCTTTGTTTGTCACAAGATTACTGGAAATCTGTAGGTCATGCTGCGATGGCGTACGCTAAGTAATTGACGTCTTGGTGCCTAACATAATTTACAAACCGACGAGCGCAATGTTGCAGCAATATTAATTTAGAAAGTATTCAGTTGGAAGTAACCGCATCACGCCTAGTCTGCCGGGATATGTTGCTTAATGGCAAACAGCCATTCCTGCAACGTCTAACCTTATTGCTAAAGCTCAGATGCTCGCACAGTCGCCCATAAATAAGACGTCACCACGTCATCATCAAATAACATGTATATATATATATATATATATATATATATATATATATATATATATATACATGTTATATATATATATATATATATATATATATATATATATATATATAGGGTACAAAACTAAAAGTCAAAGTTCCTTTATATATGTATATATATATATATATATATATATTATTATATATATATATATATATAT
Organism: Lamellibrachia satsuma; assembly: GCA_033239005.1. NCBI lineage: Eukaryota > Metazoa > Annelida > Polychaeta > Sabellida > Siboglinidae > Lamellibrachia > Lamellibrachia satsuma. Next base: position 486,906 of record BSQZ01000111.1, read on the forward strand.
ATATATATATATATATATATATATATATATATATATATATATATATATATATATATATATATATATATATAATATATATATATATATATATATATAGATATATATATATATATATATATATATACGTATATATATTTGTATATATATATATATATTTATACATATATATATATTTGACACACATACATGGAAACGACCAGTTGTATGTACCATGTAATTACGCACACATTTCGACGAATGGATGTGTAAAGAGAGTCAAGGAATGAGAGAAAGATAGGGGCAGAATGGATGGACCGAGCGGCTAGCTACTCTCGGAATGTCCACTAAGTTACTGATGGACAGCATGAATATTTGAATATCATCTCAATACATCTCTTGTTTAATGTACATCTTAGAGCGGCTATATCGCACATTTAGCACACGCCTCGTTGCTTTTATCAAACAACATTCCCTGATCAGGTGGATTTATATATTACTGTCCCAGGCACGGGATTCACACCGATCAATCACGCGATTGCTGTCAATAAAGCACCATTCTTCAACACATCAATCACTCACATATTAAGACTACGACGACAGATTGCGGCATTATTTTCGTGTCCAGGCCGAAACAGACGACTAATAAGCAGGAGCGCCCACGATTTATGCGATAGGCGCAGAAAATAACATCTCATAACAAGGTCCAATTTGATTAAATAGATTATGCATATTTCTAATGCGGAAACAATAAATTTACTCAGCTTAGTAAGAACGATCGCGCTTGTCAATTGGCCTGTTTCTACTTGTCAGGATGATTGGTTTATTGCATGACACAAACTAGAGATTCCCACGCATACACAGACTTTAACCAATGAATGTCGATTAGGTAAATTCAACTGGTTGATAACTTGACAAAAGCATGTAGCTTCCAATCTTCATAGCTTAATGTTAACGCGTGTCAAAAAGTGTTATATGCGCTGCCGAAACGGGGCTTATATTGTTCAGAAGAAGAAGAAGAAGAAGAAGAAGATGAAGAATAAGAAGAAGAAGAAGAAGACGAAGAAGAAGAGGAAGAAGAAGAGGATGAGGAAGAAGAAGAAGAAGAAGAAGAAGAAGAAGAGGAAGAAGAAGAAGAAGAAGAAGAAGAAGAAGAAGAAGAAGAAGAAGACAGGTCCTTAGAGAAAACAATCAAATGATCCGACCGACGGACAGATCAAGTGATCTTTACATTCCGGTTGTCCACTTGCACTCAGTATCATCATGTGGTGCCTTCTCATCTCGGAAGGTCAGCTGTATAGGATCGCGACCCCTGTCTGCGTTGTGCCGTTTTAGCTAGAATTAAACCATAATATTTCACGGTCCCACCCATCCTTGCCGTTATCTGTCCATGGTCCCACCCATCCTTGCCGTTATCTGTACATGGTCCCACCCATCCTTGCCGTTATCTGTCCATGGTCCCACTCAGCCTTGCCGTTATCTGTCCATGGTCCCATCCATCCTTGCCGTTATCCGTCCATTGTCCCATCCATCCTTGCCGTTATCTGTCCATGGTCCCACCCATCCTTGCCGTTATATGTCCATGGTCCCATCCATCCTTGCCGTTATCTTTCCATGGTCCCACCCATCCTTGCCGTTATCTGTCCATGGTCCCACCCATCCTTGCCGTTATCTGTCCATAGTCCCATCCATCCTTGCCGTTATCCGTCCATTGTCCCATCCATCCTTGCCGTTATATGTCCATGGTCCCATCCATCCTTGCCGTTATCTTTCCATGGTCCCACCCATCCTTGCCGTTATCTGTCCATGGTCCCACCCATCCTTGCCGTTATCTGTCCATGGTCCCATCCATCCTTGCCGTTATCCGTCCATTGTCCCATCCATCCTTGCCGTTATCTGTCCATGGTCCCATCCATCCTTGCCGTTATCTGTCCATGGTCCCACCCATCCTTGCCGTTATCTGTCCATGGTCCCATCCATCCTTGCCGTTATCTGTCCATGGTCCCACCCATCCTTGCCGTTATCTTTCCATGGTCCCACCCATCCTTGCCGTTATCTGTCCATGGTCCCATCCATCCTTGCCGTTATCTGTCCATGGTCCCATCCATCCTTGCCGTTATCTTTCCATGGTCCCACCCATCCTTGCCGTTATATGTCCATGGTCCCATCCATCTTTGCCGTTATCTGTCCATGGTCCCATCCATCCTTGCCGTTATCTGTCCATGATCCCATCCATCCTTGCCGTTATCTGTCCATGGTCCCATCCATCCTTGCCGTTATCTGTTCATGGTCCCACACATCCTTGTCGTTATCTGTCCATGGTCCCATCCATCCTTGCCGTTATCTGTCCATGGTCCCATCCATCCTTGCCGTTATCTGTTCATGGTCCCACACATCCTTGTCGTTATCTGTCCATGGTCCCATCCATCCGTGCCGTTATCTGTCCATGGCCCCACCCATGCGTTGCGTTGTCTGTCCATGTGGCTCATTCGCTTCCTGCCTCTCTTTTACATTCAGATATTCCCTCCACTATTTACCGGTGAATTCCTTCGTGTCTGAAGATATGACAAAGCATTCTTAGTTTGAGTTTATGTATTTTATGAAAAAGTTGCTTTTTTATTCCAGCCCGCAATAGAACTTCTATATTCGTGGCACGCTCAGTATAACTCATGCGTTATATTTTCATTGCACACTACACCTTGGATGAAGATAACATTGCCATGCCTGGACGATCAACTTCTGATATTCCCAGAGACGCCGCGTAAGAGAGCGCGCAAATGCAAGTTTCTGTTGATTTTTTAAGGAAACAATCGTGTTTCCGAGCAATACATTTACACTACCATAATGAAAATACATTCGACTGGTGATTGAATTAAGCATTGTGCAACTATTCGTGTGTGGTGCGACGTTGTTTGTGTCGACGTAAATGCTAGTTTTCTATCAAGTGGCGCTACTGTAGGGCGAACGAACGACACACACGAGGCGTGAGGTGGAAGGTGCACGTCTCTTGTGTAAATGACGGTGACAAATCTTAATGAAGAAACTTCTTTCCCGCAACTTGGGAGCAATACATTGCTGCAATTGTGCCGTTTCACTTGCTTTACGCGTCTCACGTGGCACATATATAGCTATGCATTCCCTTTAGTACCTTCTGCTATCGCATGTCATTTCTTTCATCCGTGCACTTGTACACGTGTTGCCAAACTACATAAGATGTATATGGTGCGCACGTAGAACATTTGTGATTGTTTCCGAGATAGCGCTGTCTCACTGCAACACTTGAATAATTGCACTCGAGTAAGAGGTTCATATCAGAGTAGTAAAGGAAAATACAGTTTATCTGTGAACTTCCCTATTAGTAATACTACCTAGAGATCACGATGACCTTACACACGCATATATATATATATATATATATATATATATATATTATATTATACATATACTTGTATATATATATATATATATATATATATATATATATATATATATATATATATATATATATACTATATATGACCTATATATGTATATATATATATATTATATATCTATATATATATATTAAATTATACATATACTTGTATATTATATAAATATTATATCAATATTATATATATATATATATATATATATATATATATATATATATATATATATATATATATATATATATCGATACGCTTCTGCTGACAGAGAGTACTGTCATAGTACTGACGCATAGTCTGCCTAGTGCTTCTTAATACACGATAAAATGATGGTTGACCAACATTAGGTAGAAAACATTAGTCGTTCGCCCTGCCGTGATGTACTGACACTTGCTCATCAATAATGCATGGATAATCAGAACCCAACCAATCTGTATATGTAACACGAGGTGATGTCCCGGAAAACAAACGGAAACCTGGTTAAAAGCTGCTCGAATATCAGCAGGTGCTGTCGACCCGCTTAAAAAATGGCTGACAGTTGAATTGCATAAAAACTTTAACAGGATCGATTCGCGTATGATGGGAGAGCCGACAGAAATGATTATGGGGAGATAATCAGGCTATTTGGTTGACATTGATAGTGTATGCCATACGGATGCCTTCAACTTGGCGCGCCGGTGAGTTGGGGTAATGTCATGATTATTGCAGTCAATTGTAACGACATACGTGTAGCGTTTGCGGTGATACGTTCAAACCAAATGTCCGGTGTTCCTGACATTGCTTAGACCTCTTTATTCACCACACCTAAGAGTTAAGTTTCCTATTTCATGAAGCAGGCAACTCAATAAAGAAACACATAATACGTCGTTGTGCTGTCCTATTTGTTCCACTGACTGGACAACGACGACGACGTCAAATAAACATCTGCCAGTAGCAGTATGCAGCAAAACAAATACAGCAGCAGCGGCGGCGGCGGCGGCGGCGGCGGCGGCGGCGGCGGCGGCGGCGGCGGCGGCAGCAGCAGCAAGCATCTATGAAAAGAACACCGAAAAGTTTTGCGTTTGCGTTTGATAGATGCATTCAGTTTATTGCATAGTTGCATGTTAATGGCTTTATTGTTCCCATCCGCTTGCTGTTGCTGGGCAACATTCATTATGGGTTCTCTTGGGTGCAACAAGTGCGAGAAAACAAGTGAACGACGTTTCTGATGAACCAGCGATAAATATAAATTAATGAAAACACACATCACACGTATGTGTTCTTGTTTCCTTAATTTATCGTAATACATACACATTGTGGGGCGCGATAGCATACCGGTTAGAATGCCGGACTCTCAATCGAGAGAACCCGGTTTCAAATCCCACTGCGGTCGCTTCGAACCTTTGGCAAGTTTGATCACCCCACGTTGCCACAGTTCACTCAGCTGTATAAATGAGTACCTGGCAATACAGACAGTGGTGGATATGTGAACGAATAGCCTTCGCGCAGCAATTGCAGCGTGGCTGAATACTTCCCAAAGAAGTTGAGATGGCCTTGGAATGAACAGGTCTGCCAGGGGGTGAAGTGTAAAGCGCTTTGAGCAGTCCTATGGACCGGATACCGCGCTATATAAGAACATACCTTTTACTTTACACACACACACACACACACGCACACACGCACACACGCACACACGCACACACGCACACACGCACACACGCGCACACGCGCACACGCGCACACACGCACACACGCACACATACACACACACACAAACGCAAGAACGCGCGCACACGCACACGCACACGCACACGCACACGCACAAACACACACACACACACACACACACACACACACACGCACACACACACACGAATATACATAAATACTTACATACATACACGAATATACATAAATGCATACATACATGCATACATACATACGCATACGAACATGTTTGTTTTGGCCAGAGATAGCGGAAGCGCCAACCATAACCTAGCTAAATATGATTGTTGGTCTTACAATATGGATCAATTCGTGTGTCAAAATTTCCCTAGTGATTGAATGCAGTGTTATGTAGTTGTGAGAAAATTGGTCACATTTGTAATAAAACTTCCCCCGATGACGCACGCAAATTCGCCTATTAAGAATCGTTTTCTTCATTTATTATTTATACTTCGAGTCTCCTCAGATGCATATAATATAAATTACACGGCTCTATCCGACCGGAGCATGTCACTGCTATGTAATTAAACTGTGACATTCTCGGTGAAATACCACGACAATAGTCAACGCTGGAAATGTGTGACCAACATTTGTCGATCCTAGGATGATATCTGTGAAATTCGGTCGTGGTGACATGATGGGACCGCTTCCTAATTGAATTCTTTTCTGAACATAACATTGTTTCACATTGCACCGGTTCACTAAATGGATTTCTAGACATAGTTCGTAGTAGCATACGACAATAATAATAATAATAATAATGATAATACTGATAATAGCAATACTAATGCTAAAACTGATAATAACAATACTACTACTACTACTACTACCATTACTTCTACTACTACTACTACTACTGCTACTACTACTACTACTATTACAACAAATACTACTACTACTACTACTACTAATATTAGTACTTCTGCTACTATTACTACTACTACTACTACTACTACTACTACTACTACTACTACTACTACTACTACTACTACTACTACTACTACTACTACTACTACTACTAATAATAATAATAATAATAATAATACTGATAATAACAATATTATTAATACTAATGTCAATACTGACAACAACAACAACAATAATAATAATAATAAATAATAACAATACTAATGCTAATATTACTACTACTACTACTACTAACAACAACAACAACAACAACAACAACAACAACAACAACAGCAACAGCAATACAGCAACAGCAACATCAACAATAACAATAATAATGCCAGTTTGTGATAATGTACATATATTAACTACACGTCGGGTGCAGTGGAATACACTTATTCGGTGACGCATCATGGACAAAATAAATCGGCTGCTTGATGAAAGCCCACAGTCTCGGAGTGCACAGAACGTGCTCGTTTACTTTTTGCTCATGTTCACGGCAAGGCTAGTTGCCATAGTAACGCCTTGATGGTGGACGCTATATTCACGTAGCGTCCACCGTTGTTGATGCAATTGCATTAGACAGACGTAGTCGTGCTAAATGCAGTGATATGAAATCAAATAGATTTTTGAATTATTCAACACAATTTGAGTGAGACAGAAAACGGCTTGCTCATCAACGTCTTTCTACAATATGAGATAAAGCACCAGGTGGACCGAACTGTGAAGGTGTGTCATATACTTTGGCATAGCTGAAACGCGTGGCTTGTGTGCGACTACTGGTTAAATGTGCTATATTTGTTTATGGAAGGAGACGTTTAAAGAACAAGTTTATTTCACCACAGTATATTCCATCAAATCCATTTTCTAATCTGGGTTCGGTTTGCAGTCACAGTGGGACACATACGTATAACAAACCCCACATATTTATCATCATAAACACATCATAGAAAATAAGTATGTTACGATCCCTGTGTAGACACGCAATATACATCTATATTGTTAGTATTCAAAATAGATGCGCGCGCCTAAAAAAATATCAAAGTGCTTAAAGCTTCTGGCGATTGCTGCACGAACCAACAGATTCTTGATGACGTCATTTGTCGGCTCCTGCTATTCTGGGGGACGTTTCAATGAAGGACGTAGATAGATTAGCTCTCATGAATGTAAATACCATTGCAATTTAACGGAAAATAGCAATATTGGTACGTTGGATTCTTAGAAATAAATGTTGGTTAAAGACGACCCTCCTCGAGTATGGGAAGTCCTTGACTATTTACAGTGACATTACGGACGCACGCACGCATGTGCGCACTCACTCACGCACGCATGTGCGCACTCACTCACGCACGCAAGCTCGCGCGCACACACTCACGCACACACACACACACACGCATGCACGCACTTACTGTCGGTGGAAGCCAACCGTACGCGTCTGGCGTAAGAATACATGTTTATTATCTTTTCATAAACACATTGCAGATAAGTTTGTTAATCCATAAAAATGTGTAACCTTTGACCTTTGATGGATGTATATAAATCGTCGTTATTGTCGTCATACTTTGGGGGAGACCTGGGCTAATGGCAACACCGGTAAGTTGTAACATACGTACTAAAGACAAAACTACATATGCAAATTATTTCGTAAGGTAAAAATATTTTCATCAATATTTTTAAGCATGCAACGTCGAATAACAGTCTGTACATAATTTACACAGTTTTGATGAGGCTTGTACTAACACCTGAAATATCGCTATCATACAGGCCTCCCTATGTATAGTGCAGTTATAATTACATTTCGTATATTACTGTTGCTAGAGTGTCAGTATATTAACAATAGTACAGTTGCAAACTTTGCCAACAAAACTAACAATACTAACGTTACTAATACTAACCAATACTACTAATAATAATACAGAGCAAAATGTATAATCAATATATTACTTGTTTGCATTCTTGCAGTGACGATTGTGGGAACAGAACAAATCCGCGGAATCATCCTCCAAGCGAGACGCGTCGGAACTACGTCCATCGTTGGAGCGTTCGTCGCGCCACACGGCGGCGTCCACACCACCCACAACTGCGACGGCATCAACGATACGATAATCACGTGGTATGGAAAGATGACGTCGAATGTGACGTACTCGTGGCTTCCCTCTGATGACACAACGGGGACGATCCATTTTGTGTGAGTTGACTTTGTTACGCTTCCTGTTACACATTTGTCTACTTTATCCTGGCCGGTTTGTTCTGTGTGAGCACGGCCCATTTGCTAAAGCTCTCCACTGTGTCAAGCTGTGCGCCATCGTTGTTATCTCATTCCAGGTGTAGCCAATCTTCCTTAGTTCTGCTTTCTTGTCTTTCTTGTCTTGCTTCTTCTGGTGCGTGTCTGGAGTTACTCGATGGGGTGTATTTGTGTAACAGGAAAATAAGATTGTTATCATGGACAACTATCCGCATTAATATCAACAAACATATATGGAGGCAACTGCGATGTACAAAACATACCACACATTATTCTGCAACTGGATAAATGAAATCGTCATGACTCTATAATGATAGTATCTTAATAATAATGATGGTGATGAAGATGATGGTGATGATAATAATAATAATAATAATAAATTATATTTATGTAGAGCCATAATCACATAGTGCTATGTGGCGCTTTACAATACAATAATAATACATCTAAGCGTATTTACGCAGTTAAATAATTAAAATGATAAATTGATTAAGAACAAAACAACTAAAAATCATACATCAGATTAACCAGTTAAACTTACAAGTACAATTTAAATTTAAGGGCATTGCAACTAAAACGTATACATGGAATTATATAATGTAAATGATAAATTACATTAAGAGCAATATAACTATAAGTATCAAATGGGATTAAAATAGTAAAATAATAAATAAAATAAATTATAGCATACAAGGAATTAAATAAGACAAAATGATAATAACAATAAATATTGAATAAGATTAAAGCCGGTAAACATATCGTTCTATCTTGTATATTCCTGTCGGAAAAGGAAGATTTTTAGCTACTATTGAAAACTGGTGCAGCTGTCGGAGTTTTTGATGTTAGCGGCCAAACTGTTCCACAGATTCGCCGCTGCTTTGATGAATGTGCGATCACCGTACGTGGCTGTTCTAGTTCTAGGCATAGTCAATGAGATGGTAGATTCGGATCGTAGTGAGCGTGTTGGTATGATAATGATGATGATGATGACGATGATGATGATGTTGATTGTGATGAAAGTAATACTAATAATAATAATAACAACAACGATAATGCCCACCGAGAAGACCCATGTTTAATGTTGGTTTGTACAAAATATGTTTCACTTCATCTTGTTCAATAAAGCAATACGTGACACCAGCTGCAGTATATAGTTCTGGTGCTACCAACCATCAACATACACCCTAAGATATATTTTTCTCCACGAGCATGCCTTTTGATACGCAACAGTCATCCATACCTGGTCAATATTGAAATGGATTAACATATTTTCTCACCGCAAACAGTAACATTATAGCATACGGCATAACATTTATCAAAATCGAGAGCTCATGCATAATACAAATACAGTCGTCAGTGGTGAAAGCAAAGCCAGCAGGGTGCAATGCCACAGCTTGCAATTCTGCAAGACCGCAGCTGTAGTTGTGGCATAAGCAACCGCCTGGAAGGATTTGTTGGGAAGGGGCCGTGACGTTACATGCAGGTTCTAGTCACCTGTGCTGCTATTGGTCGATGAATCACGTGACCACACGATTGTGTACACTGTGTTACAGTGTTACGGAAGACGGTGATCAGACTGACGTGTGGTGTTGGTAGATTTTTTATCATACTAACGTGTTATTCTAGATGTAGAGTTCTTACATTTCAAGACCTAGAAGATTGTGCAAATTATATATAAAACATATAAAATATGCCAATTAGTACGTCAATATATCCGTACAAATGTTAAGTCGCGATGTTTGTGTTTAACGGTGTACTATGATGGAACTCATAAAAATGCAATTAGGTTGTCATCGTTCCAAGAGAGAGCGAGAGAGAGAGAGAGAGGGGGGCAAAAGGAGAGAGAGAGAGAGAGAGAGGGGAGCTAAATATATATATATATATATATATATATATATATATATATATATATATATATATATATATATATATATATATATAGAGAGAGAGAGAGAGAGAGAGAGAGAGAGAGAGAGAGAGAGAGAGAGAGAGAGAGAGAGAGAGAGAGAGAGAGAGAGAGAGAGGCTACAGACATACAGAGAGAGGGAGAGAGGGGGGGGGGAGAGAGGGAGAATGAAAGTCAGAGTGAGAGGGAGATGGAGAAGGAGAGGGAGATGGAAAGGTGAAGGAGAGGGAGGCGCAGTACAATTTGGTGCTCGACGTTCATGGACATAATAAGTACGATGTTGACGTCGGCGAATATTTCCTGCAAGATCGATTGACGTTGAGGAAATGTCCACTTTGGTTGATGACAGTTCAACGTTCATTGTTGTAGTCGTGATGATATGAAACACACCGTCTGTAGACCACCAGCAGCATTTCTCATTTAATAAAAATGGAGGTATCAGAAGACCCAGACTCCTAAGATGACACGAATAATGAAAATAGTAATTGACTGATCACAGCCTAATGTTTGACGACATGTGTTTCCGGTTGGATAACTTGGCCATCCATTCATAACACTGTACGGCTGTCTCTGTGGTGTGGCAGAACTTGCATGTCGACAGTGGGCGTACATGAGTGACTGGCTGGTTAAAAATGCGTGTCGCGTGCAAACTGTTGGCAGTCGACATAACGCGAGAAAACAAGATATCGAATACATATTAAAATCACAAAGTTCTGATCGTTTGTTTATTGTAAAATCATATATATATATATATATATATATATATATATATATATATATATATATATATATATATATATATATATATATATATATATATATATATATTTGTGTGTGTGTGTGTGTGTGTGTGTGTGTGTGTGTATACTATTTCAGGTGGCGTAGAATCGTCCCACAAAATGGGATATGGGATTTTTTTTATGTATGTATGTATGTATGTATGTATGTATGAATGTATGAATGTATGAATGTATGTATGTATGTATGTATGTATGTATGTATGTATGTATGTATGTATGTGTCATCAGTCAAATGTTTGGAACACGCGTGATATTGAACACGTGATTCAGTTGTCTTTGCTAGTGTGGCCGGGTCATCGCCTAGGCCTATGCATTTAGATTATGACATTTTTTTTTGTGTGAAAACATTACTCAGGCGTAGACAATGGACCAACTGTTTTCGTGTGTCTCTTCCGAAAGACACCGGCAATATATGGTTTTTAAAGGGCAGCAGGTGAATTCGAATGACAGTATTTCATTCTACCGCCAGACCACCGCATGATAGTATTTATTATTTATAGACCCGATATATTCGGAGTTTTATCAAGCAACAACAATCAGCGAAGGCGATAAACATGCTCATTTCTCCGCGTTCGGAAATAGACATCTCTGCAATGAGAAAAGCAGAACATTAAATTGTGCAATCGATGAAAAGGCCAATCGTCGAGCGACAGACGCGTCCGCAATATGAGCAGGTGATGCCGGACTTGTCTTCTGGGTCCGGCGCAAGACGTGCCTGAAGGCTCGCCATTTGACGCCAGACTGGATGCGGTCGGAATTTTTAAAAAGGTGTCCTTGCTCTCGAGGCACGAGTGGTGTTTGCGATGTGAACTCCACAGATATTGACACACAATATGCCATTGGCATTGCTGTTGTTTTAGATGGAATGGTGGACAGACGAGGAATGAACTGTCCCACACCAGTTGCGGTTTATGTCGCACAAGTTTAATGTACCAGAGAGACTGACATAGAGAGAGAGAGGGGGAGAGAGAGAGAGAGAAAGAGAGAGGGAGATAATGAGAGAGAGAGAGAGAAAGAGAGAGAGAGAGAGAGAGATAGAGAGAGAGAGAGAGAGAGTGTGTGTGTGTGTGTGTGAGAGAGATAGATAGATAGATAGATAGATAGATAGATAGGTAGATAGACAGGGAACAGTCATTACTGTTATTACAGATTGCACGTTGAGATGCGACTGTTAATGTCATTTGGAGGTATGTCTGTCTGTCTGTCTGCCTGTCTGCCTGCTTATCCGTCCGTCCATCCGCCCATTAATCCACCCACCCTTCCACCCATCCACCCATTCACCCATCCACCAATCCTACCATTCCCCGCCCACCCACCCACCAACCCACCAACCCAGCTACCCAAACTCCCAGCCACCCAGCCACCCAGCCACCCACGCTACCCGAGACGGAGTTGTATGGGGTTTTACCGTCCTCGGGTGAGCGGCGAGATCTTCGTTCGGCTAACAGCGCCGAGATCGACTAAATCTGTTGCATCTAAATGCGTTGATGACAGCACTCGGTGGTTCTCGCCAGCTCCCATTTATTTCTTCACATGAAGTGGCACTCTTGTGGAAAATAAATGTCACCCTGGGGACACTACCGCTTTTCAGCGTTTATTTGAAGTGACATTGATGTGAAACTTTAAAGGGCCCGTGGGTGCTGCTGATGTTACGCGGGAAATAAATGGCACATATCACGGCCGGAGAAAAAATCGTCGTTTCTTCCCAGGATGTCATCATGACTATTTAATTGTGTGCGAAATGGACGCGTTCTAATGGCCGTGTCCTGTTTTATTTGCAGTGCGATGGTTTTCACGAAGATTGACGTTTACTGGGAGAATGTTACGTCACGAAGAATTAGGAAAGGTACTAATAGAAGCCGCATGTTCGCTCTTATGATGACACCATGCTTGTAGCAGAGAAGGCGACATAATTAAACTGATACATCCAATGCTTAATTTTGGACACACCCTTTCACGAAAAACCGCGAATATGAAAACTAATTATGCCGTGAAAAGTGCAAAAATTATATCAAACAAACATAGATGACATTATTGCTATTGTGCAAGTCGGCAACGTCATGACCATGACAATGTGTTATTTCAAACTTGCATGTATATCGCATTGGCTATTAATTAGGTACCACAACACTCTATAGCTTTGTCATTGTCTGAAAATAGTGAGAATGTTGGCAATCACTAATATTTTGGTAACCATTGCGGCAAGTATTGCTTTGATGTGGATACGGTATGTATGTTTTATGTATTTTCATGAGACGACCAACATGTCCAGATGTATGCATGACACGTACATACACATTGCGTCTGTACGTTACCATGTATGTAGGTATGTATGTGTGTGCGTGTCGATCTGTGTGAATGTACTTTTGTCTGCGTGTTAAATCAAGTTAAAATAGCTACAATTCACTCCAAACAAGCTGTTACAAATAATTACGAGAAAAGATCGGTTGCATAGCGTTAATACATTACAGAACGAACGACAATTGTTTAAAAGTGAACATCATAACAATAATTAAAATTAATGAATATTTGGAATACTTCGGACTGAAGAAAATCACCCACACTTCTAACGGTATCGATCGCGTCTGGAACTGCGACCTTCCGCTCGGCGGGTTCGATGTTGTACGGACGGTCCATCTGATTCCTGAGTCATGAAGTGTCACACAGGCATGACAAATCATACCATGCATACAAATAAAAGGCGGCCTGTGCAAATACAACTAGTCATCTTTCTATTGGTTATTAACAGTGCTTTATTTTTAGGATTCACCTCTATAGATGTGAGCCAATGCGGGAAACAAAAAGGATGCTTCCGGTGAGTGCCACTGGTGAGGTAGTAATACTATTTATTATGTTATTATTTAATATGTTATTATTATACATATATTTTTAACTAGTATTACTTATTGTTTGTATATATATATATATTTATTTACTTAGTTATTAATTATATATTCATTTAGTATTATTATTATAGAGTTATATTGTGCTATATTTATGTTATAATAATTCTTATTAGTAGTAGTATTTAAATATATATTTTTATTTTATTTGTTTATTTAGCAATTGTTGAGCATGTTATAAGTTTTTAATATGCGGTGAAACTGTCATTAATAATCTGGTGCTATATCAAATAAAATATATTATTTTTAATATTATTATAGTATAACTACGAAAATAGACAGAGCACCACCAAACGGTCCAATGAAGCAGACATTCGTTGATGTTAATCCCGATCTACTTTTTTCCCTAGAGTTGAAATTAACATTAGAACGAGATCTTTCTCGGCTACCAAGGCAACGGTTTGTAATTCACTCCCTGTTAGTGTTAGGTCAGTTTGGAACTGAACACAATTTCGCCGTCATTTAAAAACTTACCCTGGAAAAAATCATGTCGTGGTCTCATAGCGTCAATGGTCTCGATCTACGAAAACGCGGACGCTACATTAGACACCATCAAACACATGCTCTGACAATAGAGTAAGAGCCATGGGTGCCTTGTCCAGGCGAATATTGACGCTATATAAAACGATCTTATTATTACGTGTTTCCTCCTTGTAGATATATAAGCGGCGCGAAAGACTGCGATGCTAACACATGCAAGTATCTACTGACATACAAGAGAGATGGAAACTTGGCTACCTTTGAGCTGAGTGCCAAGGCAGATTGGGTGTCGGTCGGATTCTCCTCCGACGATAGAATGGTAGGTCTTTGACTGTGGTGTGTCTGAATTCGGCATGTACGTTGTCGACCTCTATTGGCTATATTGGCACCATTGAAACGCCTTCTGTCGCATAAGGTTACGCGTATGCAATACCGGTGTTTGGGATTTTGAAGGAATACGGACCAATCCTGTATTTATACGAATTTGTTTTCAAATTTATAGAAACATCGCTAGGCATATTTGAGGCGAAACAGCGGATTTCGCTTGATGTAGGCATATATTTTGTAGCGATAGATGGCGACATACGATCGACATATGAATGCTCTCGGCCGATTAACCGATTGATTTATGCGAATATACACATAATTTCATGTACAAATGCAGATTTCAAACCAAACAAAACTGCATATCTGCATAACGGTCTAAATCACAGCAATAATAGAGATAGCATGTGTTGGGTGTTGGATTGCATCGTGCAGTTAGACACGATACAACCCGACCTCTATGCGTACAGACGATGTCTTGACAGACGTGCCCGTCGAATTGCTTCTGTCTCATACGCACCATATGGCGACAGCGTGTGGTGATCGCCAAACATATTCGACTTATGAAGCCATTAACCTGACGTCATCGGCAATCCTCTCGCATTTCTAGCGGTTTCCGTTGATTTACGTACGGTAGCGTTTCTAGCGACTTCAACCGCATTTCTACAAACTCACCAAAGAGGATTGCTATATGGAATTCTGTAGCCGAGCCGCTAGTGTGTTAGCGCCACCAAATCTGCACTTCTCTGTTGTAATTTGCATTTACACTCTTGAACTCGCACAAGTCTGAAACTTGCGCGTTCAGTAGGACGGCAATGATATGATGACGACGCTGTTGTCTCTTGCCTGATCTATTACTTTCATATTTTTGGTATAGTTACTGTGGCCATCTAAGATGAGCAACACCTTTTCGGCTGCACCGCTTCAACAAAATGGTTGAATCAGCATTGGAACAGCTCTGCGGTAATCCATCCGCATTTTTCGCGTTACAAACGCTACCAGGAGGCGATCCGTCAAGTAGTTCCGGCTTCATGCGGACTCTGGGAAATATCATCATTGCCGGGACGTAGACGCTAGTCGCCGGCACGCAGACCACAATGGTAACATTCTTCCCTTCTCAACACTAGTCAGTGCTCCGATGCCCCTTGTGAACACCGATTCATCGACGTTAAAGATGTTCCCTTCAGGAAATCACTCTCTTCCCATCCCACCGAAGAGGGTCGTTTCTAGGAGTTTCATGTATCAGTCAACCTTTACTCTGTTGAAGCCGACAGCCCGTTGAGTTGACGTTGGTTTTGGAATTCGCTGGCTAGTAACCGGGTGCATTTTCAGACAGCCCGTCAACCAATCCTTTCCTGCCTTTTAGTTTCATGATTGAAGGAAAGCTTGATCATCCTTTGTTCGCAATATTGATAGACATATTGCCTCACGTCAACTCTTATCAGGCCGAACAGTTTCGATTCCATGTCGAATATAGTTCGTCTTCCTGATCCTTAGATAAAATCGGCTTGCGTCGAAGACACTTTACGACGCCCTCTCCACAACGAGCTTTCTTTACGTGTCGTCTAATGTTTCTCGTGGCACTTCGATTTCTTTACTGGATAGTTTTTTGAACGTGTATATATGATCACATCGCGTACGTCCGCTTTACTCAATAACGTCCATTTTGGGACCTTCTCCTTTGCCACTTGCATCTGAAACCAAACATGTGAGCTTATTATTGAAATAAATTACTAGTCAACATATACCTAAATATAGACCAAAAGTTATAACGCTAAAAAATAAAAAATAAATTTACAGCAGTGTCTCTGGATTTCTCCGCGTCCTCGCCATCTTCCGTGTAATGTACAGGCCTCCAGTTGTCCACTGCCTCACGCTATTCAACATAAGGTAATCTGAACATCCCACCGGCCAATATGAGCACCCCGCTCATATTACCTCCACATAGCATGCTCATATTAGGCTAGCAGATATGGTCTGCCGTAATATGATCATTTAGCAGAACCATCTTCGGCAAATGCTATATTATCGCCATCCAGTAACTAAAAACAACTCGTCGTTTCAGTTTCTCTGTATCCAATGCAACGATACCGGGAAGACCCTTTGAAATATGTGCGCGATACAGTCCAAATTAACCCACTTTACTACTTTCGTCAACTTACTCGACTGTCAGCTACTACTCTGTGTTGCTTTCACAGGGAGGTGATGATGTCCTCGTGTGCGTGCGCACACGTAGTGACGCGGAAGTGCGTCACTACTTCACGAACTACAACCACGTGCCGCCGACGTTGATGACCAGCAACCCGCTATTTAACACACAGGTACATACATTACATAACAGGCGACAGGCAATGCATTTTATACTTTCGAAATGTTGGCCAGTCCATCACTACATGTCTATTTATTATCTGTTACTTGATCATGTGCCTCAAATATCGCTCCACTCATCCACTCATCCATCCATCCATCCGTCCGTCCGTCCGTCCGTCCGTCCGTCCGTCCGTTCGTCCGTCCATCCATCCATCGCGCCACCGTTCACCTAAGGGACACGGCTGAACTACCAACAAAGCACCCAGATGTAGCAAAGAAATTCAGGGCAGGCAGCTTCACCGTACAGAAGACGAAGAAGGTTTCTCTATGATCGCGATTGACCAGGCACATGAACAGAACAACGCCTGCATCAAACGAGATAGCGCCCTACTACGTTGCATGGTTGCCTGACCAGAAGTTGACAAGGCCATAGAAGAGTTCCAAGACGGGGACGAGCACTGGGGAAGACGAGTAGACATACGTCATCACGACCAGACACCAAGTGTGCAAAGATGTCCGCTCCCTTGTCAGCATGATAGAGAAGCTTGGCAACCCCTTTGATGAAGAGAGTATGGATTTGGTTGTCCTTGACACAAAGGGAATGGCATATCCTGCTGCGGTTAAGAGTGTCCGAAATAATGTTAGGTGGATTGACAAAGAGCAGTTCCAGGCTTTCACCGAGAATGCCTGGTGGAAGGAACCAAGCCTATTTATGACGCCATTCGCCGAAACAAGCTGAAAGTGTTCAGTACTTCCAATCCGAGAAGTGTGAGCCAAGGGAAGCAGCAGGTGGCCTCTCTCAAGAATGACTTGCATCTGCTCTCGCGGATGTACACCGGTTGCCAGATAAGGGGTTCTTTCGTCATGAGAATCAGGCGTGTCCTTCGGCTTTCTCTTATGGACGAAGCCTCCGCTTAGGTACGAAGATTACTATCCTCGCATGCTTGGAAGACCTCTCCTAGCTTCATGCCACCACCAGTGTAATTATTTGTGGAGCAGTCATCGTCCAGATGCTGAAGCCAGCTGCAGTCAAGAACTTTGATGAGTATGCCCAAGATATTTTCATCCCGTACCTGTCCACGAAGCTTCAAACTGCGTCACGTCTGGATCTAGTGTGGGACAGCTACATTGCCGATTAACAGAAAAGCAGTGCAAGAGCACATCGCGGAAAATGAATGCGCAGACATGTGGTGCCTGCATCAGTCAATACCGGGAAACTGGACTTCCTCCGAGTGGATAGCAACAAGACAGAGCTATTCATGTTCCTATCAGAAGCTCTCGTCAAGTGATTTGACTGTGATTTGCTGCAGGCATTCCATGCAGCCCGGCATGGTCACCACAAGATATTGAACCGGACTACTGACACCGACGTCGTGGAGTTGGCCGTATCAGTGACCCAGGGGCTGCAATTAGAAGATGAACTGTCGCTAGCATTCGCAACATGCAAGAGTTTCCGGTACCTGGCTGCCCACGAAATAGCAGCTGGTCTGGGACCGGAGAAGGCATGGGCCCTGCCAATGTTCCACGCTCTGACTGGGTGTGACGCCTGGGCAATCTGGACCGTTCTGCCAGAACTCACAGACGAACTGCTGGAGTTGTTCGCTGCACCGAGTGACATACCTGAAGACGTCATGCACGCCATCGATAGGTTCGTTATCCGGCTGTATGAGAGACCTACACATGCACGAAACTCTTCGCAAAGAAGAACAATGAGCACCTGATCCCACCAACCAAGGCAACTCTGGAGGAGCATGTCAAAAGGGCGACCTTCCAGGGAGGCCATGTGTAGGGCCAGACATTGCTACCGGCACCAGCTGGGGTTGGGCCATCAATGGTGTACGAGTCACACTGGCCAAGACTACCCGTGGCCACCCACACCTGCTATGAGCTAGCGTCATACAAGTGCAAGAAGGGTTGTTTGAATTTCAAGTGCAAAGAGGCTGCACCTGAATGCATCTCTCTCTCTCTCTCTCTCTCTCTCTCTCTCTCTCTCTCTCACACTCGCTCTCTCTCTCACTCTCTCTCTCTCTCTCTCTCTCTCTCTCTCTCTGTGCGTGTGTGTGTGTGCGTGTGTGCGTGCGTGCTTGCGTGCGTGTGTGTGTGTGTGTGTGTGTGTGTGTGTGTGTGTGTGTATGTGTGTGTGTGTGTGTGTGTGTGTGGAGTGCTCACACAGTGATACCGCAATATGATATGCGTCTCAGGCTCAGGTGTTCGATTCGATAGATATATTTCAACATATCTTGGTGTTGATCATGGCTATGTTTGTTGACTGACCCTTTCAATTTGAACCGTGTTCTTGAATATGTTGTACTCTGTGTTCAATTGTTCAACTGTATGGCGTGTAATATTAGAAAGCTTAACATGTATCAATAAAAACAAGACTCGTTCTGCACATAAATGCTGCCTTTCCACAATTGAGTGTCAAAACACCACAATTAGTGCAAGAAATCCTTGTCAATCACTTTACAAATCTTTTAGAAGCTTAGAATCAACTATTCCCACTTTAAGTCACCTATAGATTTGGCAGTTTCGAACACCGTTTAATTCCGATTATATTGCATGACTGCCATTTTGCAAAATGGCGATATCTATATCTGTTTGTTATATATCAGTCTACCTTTGTCCCAAATGTGGTGCTTTTTGTGTGAAAACATTACTCAGGCGTAGACAATGGACCAACTGTTTTCGTGTGTCTCTTCCGAAAGACACCGGCAATATATGTTTTTTAAAGGGCAGCAGGTGAATTCGAATGACAGTATTTCATTCTACCGCCAGATCACCGCATGATAGTATTTATTATTTATAGACCCGATATATTCGGAGTTTTATCAAGCAACAACAATCAGCGAAGGCGATAAACATGCTCATTTCTCCGCTTTCGGAAATTGACATCTCTGCAATGAGAAAAGCAGAACATTAAATTGGGCAATCGATGAAAAGGTCAATCGTCGAGCGACAGACGCGTCCGCAATATGAGCAGGTGATGCCGGACTCGTCTTCTGGGTCCGGCGCCTGAAGATTCGCCATTTGACGCCAGACTGGATGCGGTCGGAATTGTTAAAAAGGTGTCCTTGTCTTGAGAGAGAGAGAGAGAGAGAGAGAGAGAGAGAGAGAGAGAGAGAGAGAGAGAGAGAGAGAGAGAGAGAGAGAGAGAGAGAGAGAGAGAGAGAGAGAGAGAGAGAGAGAGAGAGAGAGAGAGAGAGAGAGAGAGAGAGAGAGAGAGAGAGAGAGAGAGAGAGAGAGAGAGAGAGAGAGAGAGAGAGAGCATACGTTACCTACACTATAGTAACATTGTAACTATCCAGAGACACTGTTGTAACTAGAAAATACTTGCTACACCATAGTTGCAGCTGTCCATTTTGTAGCTGTCATCTTGCACTTGTGCAGGTGGAGGTGACAGACGACGGGCGCGTGTCCTGTCGTTTCAGTCGACCTATGAAGGTTGACAACGACCAGTTCAGTGTAGACCTGAACAACGACTGGTGGCAGTTCTACGCCTGGGGCCCCGTGTCGTCCGGTAGGTGTCACCCTTGTTCTACTAAGGCAGGATGTTCAAGCTATTTCGGTCGTAAAATATGTCAAAGCTACTGGAACAGCAATCAAACATGTATGTAATAGATACTGAACAAGATTGTTTACTAAGCGACACAACGATAATTATATGCTGAAGCCAAAATTATGATACTCTTGACACCGACAGACAGACAGACAGACATACATACATACAGATAGACAGACAGACAAAAAAAAGATACGTACAGACATACATTATGTTTTTTATTAGGCCCAAATACATATAACTGAACAAGTGAGTATGTACATACATATGCATGTATAAGTATAATATAACACAAATATCAAATAAGGGGAAATTCTAGGCTATATAATAGAAAAACATGACATAACAAATGATTGACCATTATTACAAACAACATCTTGTGGTGTCGTTTTATTCAGGGGGCGCCCTAATGCGTCACTCAATGGAGTCGCCACCAGCTTCAGAGTTCAAGGTCACATTGTCTCACCGACGCAACGTCATCAGCGCTGCCAGCGACAGCAGCACCCTCTTGTACATCTATCCGATAGTGTGCGCCTTCCAAATTTTGATCGGTGCATTGTACACGGGAGCAAGTTCGCCCACGTGATTCGAATCGCATGACGTCATCAGCAACACCCGTCTCAACGTAGATACTGCCATTGCTAGATGCAATTTATGAATTACATCTGCAAAGACGATACGCGAAAGTTACCGACATGGGTCGATTTCAAATCTCGTTATAGAAGAGAGTTAATGCGTAACTGGTCCGTTGCGTAAACGACTGCGACAATATTCACGGCATATGTTTATTTGGTTTTCTTTAATATATATATATATATATATATATATATATATATATATATATATATATATATATATATATATATATATATATATATATATAGGCGACTGCGCTGATTGTACCAATGTTTACTACGTGCCTAAATGTATGCATATGTGAGGATGTAAACGGCGCCTACATGCTACAAGATGCTACAATGCAATTTCGTCATGGTGCACGAAAGATGTACGCTTGTCAAAAGTTACTTATTTGGACGCATTAGATAATGTCACACTTTGTATATGGATAACCGTGTCTATATCACGTTCTCTGCTCGCACCATCACTAAGGCTCATAAGAGAGAGCAACTTAAGGCGTAAGATGATTTCCGTCATCCGTCGTTTATAAATGTATAACCATTCTTATTAGTAGTTGTTTTATGCCAGGCTTTCATGCTAACGTAGTTTGGCAAGGAGCCAATTTTTATTGTAACACGCCAGGTTTATTTGTGCCATTTGCGAGTTCGCCGCCATTAAGAGGCATAACCTTTATACCGTGTCTGGTCGTTGTATTCGCAAGTAGTATCTGCCTTATACTATTTGAACGCTTTCCTCTATTGATATATAGTGTATGGCGTGTGTATTGATGTTATTGGTGAATATATGTTACTTATACTGACAAGATGCTGCACCAGTGGAACAGACTGATAGGAACAAGGCTGGAGGAAAATGAAGATCGGAGGAAGGACATAAAAGGTAACAACTTTGGGAAAGTAGGGTTGTGCTGCGGAGAGACATAGGATGCCACTTCTCAAGGAGAACAGTATGATGAGAGAAAATAAATTGACGCAGCTGGGCGGTAGATGGAAACGCGTGGACTAAAAATGGCAACGGACATTTGGGAAGGTGAGAATGACGAACGAGCGTATACGGAGGATGGGGAAGCGAACAAGTGATTTCATTGGTTTGAGGTCCGTTGCATGTTCTGATAATTCGTTGGTTTTGTAACTGATTCCACCTAGTCAGTATTATCAATTCAGTCAAACAACAGCTGAATCGGGATATGTAACTATCGTTTTGGTGTTATATACAAATTTGCACTCGATGTAGGCGATGTGTACGGCACCATTAGCTTCGTGCGTACCTTACTGGCTTGGTTTCTTAAAATATAATTGAATAAGTAGTATACGTTTTAAGACAAACCATGGTGAATATTGTGTTATCTTCCTCAAACAAATATCATGCTTCAAATGATTTTTTTTAAATACACTCGAACCTTTATTATAGCTTATCTTTTGTTATAGGAGGAATTTTAATTGTTAAAGCAGACGTTCAAATGTAAACAGCAAAATGTAGACTGTCTTTGTACATTTGGCCTACGTAAGGAATATTGATCTGCCATGCCCATGAACATTTACGAAGTTAGTCAAATTCGTAATTATGTCGAATTTGTTGTTTAATTATGTAATAATACGTTTTGCATCATCTTTGGTTTGTCAAAGATGTTTGCAGTGATGCCTCTGATATAACGCATATGAGCTCATAAAATAAATGAACATTTAATAAACATTGCTTTGTAGTGTTTACTGCCATTTTTGTATATGTCATATTGACATTCATATTTACATGCGACTTTACCTAAAACGATTGGAATCTGTTGATGAATAAATGTGACATATGCCCAACAGGCAGCAGCAGCGAAGATTAACTAACACATTACTAGCCAAGGCTGTAGCGTAGGATAGTCCTCAAAAGTGGCATTTTATGGACTCATACCATCGGCGTACAATACACAGCTGCATACATAAACTGTTGCATTGCTGTTCAACAAACACGGCTATTTTTCATCAAAGTATTAATGACCTAGCTGCACTAACACATTCACTGACTACAACAACCAAGTGGTGACCGCTGTATAAATGGTTAGTGATAAATCATGGACTCGCTGCAAAGGCCAATTGTCGAGCGACAGGTGACTCTACTTCTGGGGCAGGCGCAAGACGTGCCCGCGGGCTCGCCTCTTGACGCCGGACTGAATGCGATCCTCTCTAGTGATGGTGTTAAACAACATGGCATTGGTTTTGTTGTGTGGTTGAATATTAGGGAGTCACCCAATAAATATACTGTAATACATCTGCCGTGTAAACCACTGGTTTCTGGTTTCTTCTTTCTAGAGACGCAGGTTTTGACCCTGTTGAGTTGAGAACTGCGATGTAATCAACAAAGTCGAAATCTGTGACAGCCACCTGCTCAATCCATCTAATTCTATTTTTTTCTATTTGGAGCGACAGTGTTTCGTAGCCATAATCTCAAAAGGTCAGTTCCCAATGGGCTTCGTTACATTTGCTTTTGCATCTTCACGCACACAACTGGATCAATGACCACATTTCCAGATATAACTCAACACAACACACCAGTAAACAGCACAGTGAGATAACGAGAACTACACGTTGAATCATTGCTAACATTTAATTTATATTTGATGTGCCTAGTGATACTTTATCGGTTTGACATAATACAGACGTTGCCTGACAAAGCCGTGAGAATATTACACTTTGCTTGCTACAAATTTAACTTATCGAGAACTATTTTACCTTGATTGTGAGCAGATCAAGTAGACAATTAATAAATATCGATGTTTGTAGCGGTTTTGTAATATCAACCAGCTCTAATTTTATCTAATGTGTTAGTTGTGTTATGGGCAAGCCATACTGGTACTCTGGCTGTGATCATGACTGGTTGAAAAACCTGTCCCATATGCAGGGACCTACGTAGCTTGAATCGCATTAAAACAAGTCAAGGCATTCCGTTCTCATTGGAAATTAGCGACTATTACAATGCGACGGTTTGAGTCACACGAGTTATCGGAGTATCTGTTGAATACTGGTCTTAGATTGTAAAGTCACTTGCAGAAAACGTGTTGTTGTAGTGGCCGACCACTTGGCGAATCTCGCTACGACCGGTAGCGTGACTTTACAAAGCCAGATCAATCGCCGCATCAAGATCTTCAGCAAATATACACCAATGATCAACGCCGGTTTTGTGATACAGGCAGCCATTGGGATGACTATCCTCGCGAAGATCAGCGTTTTTGGGACAACGATTATGGTCACTACGAATATGTATTGTAAGATGATTTGAAGCCATTGAAGTGAACACAAGAATTCGAACTTGAAAAACTGCCATGATTTTCTCACAACCGCTATTGTGAATGTCGATAGAGTAAGTAAAGGAGCCAATGCGACGATCTTGACGACGGTGGTAACTGTTTGGGCAACTAACAATAATGCGGTAGCAACTGCCAGCAGAATGATAATAGCGATTGTCCGAATTACATGTTTCTTGCCCAGTTCGCCGTTCGTCTGTGTAGCTACGGTGTCCTTCTTCCGGGAGTTGGTTTCATGGCTCGTAGTAGATTGGGATATATGCACTGTTCTCTTTCGAGATGACGCTGACACGACAGTGCGTCTGGGACCAGGCGGCAACGACGTCGATCGCTGAGTCGACATTGAAGTGACCCAGAAGAGGCAGATCTTGCGGCGTTTGGTCCGCAGGACTTGCGTCGCCACAACACATCTTCTCTGAGGGTTATGTCTGCCACGCGGCCCTCCTTCAATCGGACTGTCGCTTCGAGTCTTCTCTAGCATGGTCCAGAGTCAACACCGACGTCGTCACATGCATAGAAGATGTTTGTCTGAAATCAATTCGGATCGCATCCTGCTTTCAACTTCCAGTACGGTAGTCAGCAGTCGTCCTTCTTGTTTTAATCGGTGCAGTATTGTAGGAACGAGTAAATGAGATAAGGACTCGATTCGTCCCCTCTCATGCCTCGCCACTGACTGGCGGTTGTCGTACCTCGGTGTGCAAACGTCCGCAACGTCACAACTATGACGTAATAACGAGTATGTTACGTTGCATATTCGCTGCACATTTATCGTGTAGTTTTTTGCCTTAAAGTCACCGTAAATTGGTTACTTTTGAATAAAACGAAATAAGGATACACTTCATATGTTCGAACAGCGAAATACTGTTACGCTCTTTTGTCACAGCCTGCGCTGTAAATCCCCAGGCTACGAAGTAGGGACATATTGGACATTGACCTGTTAGCAGATAGTAGGTGGTCGGTTTGTGTGCATGCCTATATTGGATACACACCGGAATATTGGGGCACATGTGCATGCGTTGTTTTCTAATAATAATGGAATATGTTATTGCTATTCCAATTACATTGCTAAGTTATGTATGCCTTCTATATTGAGTTGATATACCAATGTACATAATACTGAGTGACGTCTGTCATTATTTACAATTTAGATCCATGCAGCTCCCTGGACACTACAGATCACCAAACTTCTAGACAGTGACGTACGAATACATTAAGGCGTCGTCGCGTAACTTCTCAAAATCCAAAAATCGCGTACCATTACTTATTTATGGGCGGTGGTTCGGTCGTCCCACATTTGCAGTGGCGTTTTCTAACAATTGTTTTAAAAGGTGAGCACACAGTGTATCGTGTATCGCCGTATTACGTACAACACAGCTGTCAGTCCATGGGTCACATGAAATAGTTCCTCACCTCAGCTCCAAACATATTCTTTGCACTGTTTTATTCGTGATCTAAAAATGCATTTTGTGATATTATATTACCTATAAACTGGAATAATGATGTTAGGTGTAAATGGGAAGACGATAAACAACAGAAAGTCGAAGTGAACTGTTTTATGGTTTGACGACGTTTTAATGAGATTACCTTGAGCACCTCTATACTATCAGCGTCAGGCAGGCCAACAAAAAGAACGTTAAATGAACTCGTACAGTAAACAAACGTGTCTGGCAAGGGAACCGGATTTAGATACACGCACTGGCTTTATCATTTTGTATTCTGGTCCCCAACTCTAGTAAATAATGACTATATCAACAACCACGTGAATCACCACAACTGAAAGTCGCCCGCAAACCACTCGTATATGATAGGCGGCGAGCTATTACTATTAAAATTGTTTGAACATGGTGACACACATACTGCAAATGTTATGTTCTAAACTGTTTGAACATGGTGACACACATACTGCTAATGTTATGTTCCAAACTGTTTGAACATGGTGACACACATACTGCTAATGTTATGTTCTAAACTGTTTGAACATGGTGACACACATACTGCTAATGTTATGTTCCAAACTGTTTGAACATGGTGACACACATACTGCTAATGTTATGTTCTAAACTGTTTGAACATGGTGACACACATACTGCTAATGTTATGTTCTAAACTCTTTGAACATGGTGACACACATACTGCTAATGTTAAGTTCTAAACTGTTTGAACATGGTGACACACATACTGCTAATGTTATGTTCTAAACGATCCGTCAAGTATCAAATCCACAAATGCTCTCGCGAATACAAAGTAAAGAACTTTGCGCTTCCTGTGACACATATCTTTTTATAAAGCGAACCATTTTGTTTGCCTTGAACAAAGCTATATAGCAACAATGCTTCATCTAATATTAATGATTATTGTAAAATTTAATATCCAACATGATTGCTGCATTATGACCATTATAAAACTACACGATTTTTGCATATCTGTATATCACCCTAAACAGAGAAAGGTTTGATTGTGACTATTATGAAATTGTTAATACGTTGCAACATTCACAACTTTATATTTAAAAAAACTATCCCAATATGAACATGTCATGTTGTACATCCTATGCTCGTGTCGTTGTGTGTAGACATTCAGTTTCGTCACCTCGCGAACCACTGAGTCCCACTTCCTCGACGAGAAAACCGAGAGTAAATTTTCGACACGTCATATTTCTGACGAATGAGAATCGCTGAAACGACGATGACACATATCGCCGTGACACCGAACGCGATACCAACCGCAGCTCCTGGTGACACTTTGTTTGTCGTCCCTGTGAAACATGTTCAAAGACAGTGAATTACTAGGTAGTTGGTAATGTATACAATACAATACAATACAATAAAATGTACATAGATGTTTGATTTTAACCATTCTTACATTAAATGCGATCACAACGAGTACGTGACAAAGTACATTTTTAACATTTATTCTTTATTTCTCTCTTTCTTATAATAACATTAAAGTTTCGTTATGTTGTTAAAAACCAACATGCTACGTATTGTGTCCTATGATTTGTAGGCCTATATCAAACCTTTTGTAGTTTTACATATTATAAAAGGCTGCATCAGTCAGTACGATGTACGTAGGCAATTATACTAATACTACTTTCGGAATTGCTGAGAAAACGTTGGACACCTGGTGTCAACAACAACTCCAAACATCTCACAATTGTAAACACTTATGTAATAATATAATTTTGTTCAGACAACCAATCAGTATGTCCATATAAAATAATAAATACATAGATTAAAAACAGCATATTTAACGATTATACAAAGCTAAGATCCATTGATTCCGCAATTTCGACGTACAGTACATGTCGCTAATTGCAATGTTCTGTATAATCGGACTCAGTGACTTGTCAATCCTAGTCATTAAGCTATATATAGCCTTACATGAGTTGACATTAGCTAGTGATACATCTCAGTCTGTCTTTTTAAAGGAGTTGTTATAAACAACGACAAATTGCCGAAAATGTTTACTCTTAGCATACATAATTCTCACTTTGGATTGAATATCAGCCTCTTCGGATATGTCGTTACAAATGACACGTGTGATGTTCGCACATATTGACTTCCGCATAGACTTTACGACATAGACTTTAAGACATACAGCCTGATTCCGGTTTACGCCTGTTTGTTTTTTAACTGAAGCATCTTACATTTTGACAAAGGTAACCCTGCGTCTTGTTTGCAAGCATAGGTTTCAGGACTATCATATAACAACCGACCAGCACCCTAACCAAGATGTCCACATTTGTAGCATATAAGAAAGAACTGCTGAAATGTATGATGATATTTACCCGAATGTCGTTTTTTTGGAAGTGGCGCCATCATACGGGTCGTGGCAGGTGGAGTAACAACACTAATTGGCTTCGTTTTCTCGGGGGCTGCAGAAATGGAACATTCGTGTAAGCGTCCATTGCAACAGTACTCATATTCGTACGCACACAAACAAGCATGAATGCGAAACGTATGTACATGCATACGTGTAACATCACAAACAGAATGCATGTAATTAATCACATATACATGCACAGACGTACACCTATACATACACATAAATAGTTCGTTATGAATTATAAATAGTCCGTTTATTACTGCTTTATATGTTATCTTGGATCACTGCATACTGATAAAAACATACCCTAGTACATACTTTCGTGTTGAAATTAATGTTGACATTTTAAAATGTTTCAAATAAAACCAAACATAGTGCTACTGTATGCCCGTGGCCGAACAAAATATGTAGCTAACTCGACATCGCAACAACTATTTGCGTTATTGTTGTTATATTTTATGTGACGAGATGAAGAATTAGAATATGACGTTCCATGTTACGCCGTTCCACAACATATGACGTTCCATGTTACGCCGTTCCACAACATATGACGTTCCCTGTTACGCCGTTCCACAACATATGACGTTCCATGTTACGCCGTTCCACAACATATGACGTTCCATGTTACGCCGTTCCACAACATATGACGTTCCATGTTACGCCGTTCCACAACATATGACGTTCCATGTTACGCCGTTCCACAACATATGACGTTCCATGTTACGCCGTTCCTCAACATATGACGTTCCATGTTACGCCGTTCCACAACATATGACGTTCCATGTTATGCCGTTCCACAACATATGACGTTCCCTGTTACGCCGTTCCACAACATATGACGTTCCATGTTACGCCGTTCCACAACATATGACGTTCCATGTTACGCCGTTCCACAACATATGACGTTCCATGTTACGCCGTTCCACAACATATGACGTTCCATGTTACGCCGTTCCACAACATATGACGTTCCATGTTACGCCGTTCCACAACATATGACGTTCCATGTTACGCCGTTCCACAACATATGACGTTCCATGTTACGCCCAGAATGGAGGGTAGAACAGGAAGATGCAGAGCGAGACTGAGATGGGAGGACTGAGGTGTGCTTGTCATGAACTGTGGCGGTGGCGTAGTCGTTTTTCTTGTGGACGGGCCCTCTGCAAAAACACGAACCTTGAGACGTTGTTTAACCATGATGTTAGGTGTGCAATACTGAACAGAAACGACCCATGAATCATATCACAGTTGTAAGTTTTGGTTACTGCCTATAATTGGACTATAATAGTAACATTGTTATAATAAAACAAAATAATTACAATCTTAATGTAACATAACATCTAAGTTAGTATTGCAGTAACCAGTTATAAATCACTAACGATCATCGCTTTCCTACCTTTTTCAGTAGAAACGATCTCCCACGTGACCTTCCCTGCTACTCCTGCGTGAACCCCTATGGTGTTGATCTCGAACGGCTTGGAGTTTTTCATAGTAAGCATTTCTTCCTCGCCTACAGAATTTCCCTTCCCTACCGATACTCCTTGTGCATCCCAACTAATCCAGAACAGCCTGGAACATGACATACATTCAGTGTTAGACTCGTTGGTGATGATACGTTTGATACAACAAGAATATACAGAACTGCTTTGGATATTGAAAGGACCTTTTTAATGTTCACGTTTTATCATGCTTCTCGTCGAACATTTTATGTAGTGTCTTAAATTTATTGTTTTATTTATCAGTATAGCTCTTCCGCGTGTAGACTTACTTTGAATAATAGCGTTAATAACAACAGCAATAAAAGTACTTATATAGCGCCCGATCGATCGCGTTTTACTCTCAGGCGCGTTACGTACATAGTAGTATTTTACAGGTCATAAGTTGCTAAGAGGATAGTTATACTTAGACTATTCTACACAAATGAGAAATATAAAAATGGTAACAAAATATACGAAACAAAACAAACATGTTAAAATATTCTATAACACTACTTTAAATATAATTAGTAATAAATTAGGATTAAAATGATCATGAAACTGCTAACAAAATGAAATATACTAGAACAATTCTAAAATCTACTTTAACTATATTTATTTATACAAGTAAGACTAAGAATATAACCATAACAACTGTTAATACTATTGGATAAAAAATATTCTTAATTTTGTAAAGTGTCACAGAGCACTGAGTGACTAGGGCGCTATATAACTATATAACTGTTGTATGTCTTTATTATTGTGTTCTCATTTTAAACGTGCAGTGATTAACACCCGTTAGTATTGTCGAGTGTGATGTAAATAACATCTACAAGTAACACTGGCCAGCTATGATAAGTTCAAATGAACATTGCATTTTTTGAAAATAACGACAACAACGACAACACACGCACACTTGATTATACGCTGCGTCGTCGTCCGTCAATTATAGTTCATGCATATTCAATTCTGGTTTAAACGAAAACAATATCATTGTCATACACCGACGAAAGTTTTGATTGTTATAAGATAATTAACTATTTGCTCAAATATGTCATAACTATTGGCTAAGCATTGCGTATTCGCAGAAAGTCAAAACATTTTTTTTTAATTACACTTCTACCCTAAATCGTCGGCGTGGTCCTTCGCTTTGGTGGGGACTATTGATATCATGCTTAACGATTCTGGTTTGTTCCGCCAGTGAGTTCGGCTTCCTGAGGATTTAGGCACTACAGAACTGTAGTTACTATTATGATGATCATCATTATTATTAGTGTTGTTCTTAATGTTATTAATATTGGTATTATTCCTTATTATTAAAACCATGTTATACCTGACTGCAACCCTAACGATATCCACCTCATTGTGTCTGGGTCGAGGACACTGTCTGCATTCACGTCGACCGTTCCGTCCTGTCTAGCCTTCCTGGTGATCGAAGTCTTTGTGTTGCCGGCAGACCCAATAGCTATGTCGTAGGCAGACAGCTTAAACAACCCCGGAATCGTGGCCAGTGAGACGTGAGCGTCGGCGGGAGAACTCAGCTTGAGAACGACAGCGCCGTGGCCCATGGTCGTGTACCAGACTTCCGGTTGACTGGCAGCCGATGTCCCGAGAACAGCCGAGCCTGCAGAGAAAGTCGTACCAGCGGTGTACTTGTGCTAGTATTTACAACCTAATACTTGTGCTAGTATTGACCAACGCTGTACTTAGTACTTGTTCTAATATATTATATTTCAAACATTCTACATGTACTAATATTGCCAACCCTGTATTTGTGCTAATACTGTCAACACTCTATTTGTACTGATATAGCAACATTGCACTGATGTTACTATTGACAACACTGTATTTGTGCTAATATATTATTTGCCAAAGCACTGTACTTCTGCTAATATTATTAAAACTGTACCTGTGCTAATATTGTTTAAAATGTACTTGTGCTAATATTATCGACACTGTACTTATGTTACTATTGACAACACTGTACTTCTGCTAATATTGCCACCACTATACTTGTGCTAATATAGCAAAATGTGCACGTGTGCTGATATAGCCAACATTGTGCTTATGCTACTATTGACAACACCGTATGTCTGCAACATGCGTGCGTACGTGCGTGCGTGAGTGCGTGCGTGTGGCGACCGTTTTGTTTCGCGTGCCTACATATGAACGACCTAGGCGATACTTTGCTAAATATATTGGATAAGTTAATGTAAACGCGGAAGAAATTCATGGTCATGGACATTCAAATCATATGGCCAAACTAGTTCGATTTAGAACGATGCACTGTATTGTGAATTATTGTATGTACAAGATTGTTTCTATAATGATTTCCATCTTAATATTTCTTACTTGCTTATGTGAAGATAACTGACAAAGTTGTATCATTTGTAAATGCGAATAAATTCAATTGAGACTGTGATCTACTTTCATGACAGTCTAATGTGTGTTTGTACTTTCCAGTTCGTCAACTTCAACTTCAACTGATTCAGAACAGCCTCGTCTCGTCGCAGTCAAGGAGAGTTGGTGTGGCCCATTCTGCGACGTTGTCACTGTCGATTTCCTTCCGTATCACCGGCACCTGAGGTGTTCCAAGCACCACGCTACTTCATGAAAGAAAAACACTTTCTAAAAAACACTGCTGATTCTAAGATAGTGTTGAGGTTAACAAGAATAGGATGGCAGATTCATTGCATATTACACTGAGAAGACACTACGACAATATGGCACGTGGTGCTATAAGAACATACTCAATAACAAAATATGACTATTTTATAGCAGGAACTGTATTAGCAATACATGTGAAAGAGGAACAGGTGCATGGTATCATCCAACACGTTAAATATTTACCCACAAGCACATTAAACAGAAGAAATCATAAGCATTGACGCTGGTGGTTTTTTTTCACGAACTGAAGAAGGTGATCAGACTGACGGTGTTGGTAGATTTTTTTATCATACCAACATGTTATTCCAGATGTAGAGTTCTTATATTTAAAGACCTAGAAGAGTTAGTAAATTATGTATAAAATATATAAAATATGCCAGTGATTGTCATTGTTCAGTGCTTTTATGAAGCATGTTGCTTTTCGTCCTTGCCGAGTCCAGTGGACCGAGGGAAGGAGGGAGAAAGAGGGGGAGGGACGGAGGCATTATAATTGTTATCTGGCATTGTGTAGGAGACGCATCGTGTTGGCAAATGTTGTCGGGCACCCATATGGCACCCGGCTTTCAACCCCTATCACTACGTCACCAACGTCTAAGCGATGATGCAATAACGAGTATGTGACAGAATATAATAATATATATATATATATATATATATATATATATATATATATATATATATATATATATATATATATATATATATATATATATATATATATATATATATATATATATATATATATATATATATGTTCGAACAATGAAAGGCTGTTATGCTGTTATGTCACAGCTTGCTCTGTAATTCCCCAGGATACGAAGTAGGGTTGAATTGATATGTAGGACAGCAGATAGTAGGTTGACTGTTTATTCACATGCCTATATATACATATCGGAAGACTGGGCCCTCTTGCAAGCGTTATTGTCTTATGTGTACATATGGAACATATTGTGTTTTTGTTAGTTAAAATCATGTGCACTTCATGCAAAATTATATACGATTAATTGTCCAGCGATTGTTTTGTCTTGCGTGTCAGACAATCGCGTACCTATACCAACGCATATCCGTTCGCTTTAGAAATTATTCATAATAAGTCTGCAGTTCTATCTTATACACTAGCATCCATACAGTAAAGTTTTTCTCTCAGTTGCGTACTAATCCAACATCCATATTCTTCGCGGCATACGTTATTAAAAAACTAGTAAAGCGCTCGTGCTGGGACAGGATGCCACGGGGACGGAGTTGTTGCTGCCACCACGCGGTTTAGTTTATAAACTCCCTCATTAGACACTTTAACAAGATTTAACAAGATTGCCATCCCAAACAAGTTCCAGATGGCAAGTGGAAAAGGAAGCAATTGGGTTATCGAGAGTCCAACAATATTCTCATCTATGTGTAGCCCACCCTTATCAAATATCTGTCAATTCTATTTTTAAACATATTCACACTACTAGCATTAACACAATCATTTGGCAGTTTGTTCCATTCATTTATTACCCTCTGTGAGAAAGACTACATTCTCATGTCCAACCTCCACTGCTCCTTAACTAATGCTGCTTTGTGTCCTCTTGTTCTACTGCCTTCTTTAAGTGTGAAGAACATATTCCTGTCAACATCCTCATAACCGTTCACTATTTTAAATTCTTCTATTTGGTCTCCTCTTAGTCTCCTGGTCTCTAGTGTTGTCAAACCACATTGTAATAAGCGGCTTTCAAATTAAGGTCTCTCAATTCTGGAATAATTTTAATTGCTCTTCATTGTATTCTTTGTAGCTTGTCTATGTCCTTCTTACGATATGGCCTCCATGGTTGTATACAATATTACACATGTGGTATAACTATTGCTTTGTACAGGGGTACAGTTAGCTGTTTCTCCTTATACGTGATAGTTCTCCTAATTAGCCCTAGATTGCTCTGAAACTTTCATGTCAGCACTAAGTGTTACACTTAAGACCTTTTCTTTTCTACCTAGTACAACATCCTCCATTTTATATTCTTCGGCCATGTTTCCTTGTCCTATGTGTATGCATTTGCATTTCCCAAAATTGAATAACATTTGCCATTTTTCCGACCATTTAACTAATTTATCTAGATCATCCTGTAATTTTTTTATCTGTATCATTAATAACCTGTCTGAATACTTTTGTGTCATCTGCAAATTTCAGTACTTTGCTAGATATGTCATCTTCCAAATCATTTATATATATTAAAAATAGTATAGGGCCAAATACTGATCCCTGTGGTACCCCACTCAGAACACGTTTCCAGTTTGAAATCTCACCATCTACTATTACTCTCTGTCTTCTGTGTGTAAGCCACTTTTCTATCCAGTTGATTACATCATTGCCTATACCATGGGCTTTTAGTTTAAGTATCAATCTTTGGTGTGGCACTTTATCGAAAGCTTTCTGAAAATCTAAGTAGACAACATCCACTGGTGACACGTCATCTACCCACTTTTTAATTTCTTCCAAAAAACACAAGAGATTGGTTAGACATGACCTTGCTTTTAGGAACTCATGTTGAGATGTATTTATTAAATAATGTTTTACAAGGAATTCCACCATGTGGTCTCTAATTAATGTTTCGAGTAATTTACATATAACTGATGTTAAACTCACTGGTCTGTAATTCTCTGGCTTGTTCCTCGATCCCTTCTTAAATAGTGACGTAATGTTTGCTTCTTTCCATTCTGAAGGAACTATTCCTTCTTAATAATAATAATAATAATTGACTTCTATGGCGCCTATATCCTCAGGAACCTGAGCTCAGAGGCGCGACAAAAGAGAATCAGTAAGCATAATCGTAAACAGGGACGCGCAAAAGTCAGTATCAGAACGAGGAACAACCGAACATTTATGGTAGGAATGCAAGTTGGAATAGATATGTCTTGAGTTTTTTTCGGAAAATAGCAATAGTTTCTGATGTTTTCAAAGTGACAGGGAGTTCATTCCAGACCCTAGGCGCAGCGACAGAGAAAGCACGTTTACCCAAGTTAAGTTTTGTTTTAGGTATAATAAGTTGTTGTGACGTGGTTAATCTTAGCTGCCTAGGGATATTTGAAAGATGCAGGAGACTAGCCAAGTAGGATGGTTGTTGTGTAGATAGAGCACGATATGCAAGAGTTGACAGCTTAAAATTAATTCGGTAAGAAACTGGAAGCCAGTGTAACTGTTTAAGTAGTGGTAGTGACAGTGAAAACCGATGCGCCCTGAGAACCACACGTGCCAGACAATTTTGTACTCGTTGGAGTTTAGCCAAGTCTCTTTTAGTAATGTTATTTAGTAGTGAATTTCAATAGTCAAGGCGGCTGCTAATTAGTGCCGTTGATATTGTTTTAGCAGTAGATATAGATATGTGACGCCGAATTCGACGAAGATCACGAATATGATAGAAACAGGATTTACATACTTGAGAGATATGCTGGCGAAAGTTGAAGTCACTGTCAAAGATAACACCTAGATTGCGAACAGTATCTGATGGGAATGTATTTAACTGGGAAATGGTTGATGACTTCTTCTAGTGAAAAGTTAAACAATTTTGCAAGTGGTGTACTAATTTGCTCAACAATTTCCTTAAGCAGTTTTGGTGGTATCCCATCAACTCCAGGTGATTTATTATCTTTCATCTTATTAATTTTGTTTCCTATCATTACAGGAGTTACAAATAACTGCCCTAAATGTTCTGAGTTATTTCTCTCAAATTTAGTAAATGGAACTGGAAGTGAGCTGATATCTTCTGTGGTAAATACTGAGCTGAAATACTCATTCAGGACCTCTGCCATTTGAAACCCCTCTGAAATTATGTTTCCCCTGTTGTTTTCCAGTGGTCAGACCTTAACTCGAACTTTCTGTTTACTCCTTACATAAGCATAGAAACTCTTGCTGTCATTTTTTATATTACCTGCCAATTTTTTTCATAGGTTCTTTTAGATTTTCTAATTTCAGTCGTAGCTAGGTTAAGTGCCTCTTTGTAGTTTTCATAGTCTTCATCCTTTCTGGTACGCCCATAAACCCTTCACATAGATTGCTTAAATACTATTTTTCTAATAGCTTCTTTTGACAAGTATTTCTTTCTAGACCTTTTTCCTTGTTTTTTCAAGGGAACAAATTTATTGATGATACTCTCAATTTCAAATTTAAGAATATTCCAACATTCAATTGCGGTCTTACTCATCAGCATGTTATTCCAATCTAGCTTTGCTAAGTATTTTCTCATATCTTTATAGTTACCTTTGTGGAAGTTTCTCCTATGCTTTTTATTTTTACTTTCTGATTTTACATTGATTTCAAAATGTATTTGATTGTGGTCACTGTTACCCAATGGTTCATGTATTTTTACATTGTCCACTAATTATTTTTGTGACGATAAAACTGTATCTAATATATTTTCTCCCCTGGTTGGTGCTAGCACGTGCTGAGTAAGGAAGCTCTCCTGAATTAAAAATAAAAATTGTTGGTCCTCACCCCCTGTACTCTCTAGAGATTTCCATTGTATGTGTCCATGGTTAAAATCTCCCATTATGATACATTCCCCTTTTCTAACTTCCTTTATAGCATTTTGTATGTGTTATCCTCTTTGTTTATATTTGGTCTACGGCAATCTAATCCAGTAGTTAATTTTGAATTTCCTGAAACTATTTTGCACCAAACGGCTTCCTCGTAATCTGCTTCACTTTCTGATTTATTTCATAAGCCTGAATATATTCTTTAACATATAAAATAACTCACCCTCCCCTTCTTCCTATTCGATCTCTCCTAAACATTACGTATCCTGTCAATCCTAATTCAGAATCTGTAATGTCTGGCCCATGATTCGGTTATACCAATTATGTGAGGATCAGTATCTTCTACCATAATGTTTAATTAGTTTTTCTTATTTACTATACTCCTAGCATTTAAACACACGCATCTATAACCTGCTTCAGACATGTTTTTCGGACATTTTGTTATTCGTTTATCTGTACTAGTGGCCTCTTGTCCTGGTTGAGGCAACTCTAAATAACCCCCCCGCGCTTCTAGTTTAAATAGTGTTGACTACCAAAAATATTCGTTATGCTGCCCATGCCGCTGTCTAGTGCTGCTGTGAGTCCATCCGCAAATACTGCTGCCCCCTTTCCACTTAGATGAAGCCCATCCTTCGTGTACATATCAGCCCTTCCAAAAAAACGTCCCCACAAATCCACAAAACCCACTTCCTCTTCCCTACATAGCTTCTAGACTAGCATGTTAATTGCCATCCCCTGGCAATTTCGATATCTATGACCCCTCCTTCCTATTACTGGTAGCATCCATTGCTCAGCCGACAATGTTTTCTACCCTCTCAGTTATCGCCTCTATTTTGGCCCCAGGCAAGCAAACTACTGAGTCCTCCACAAACACCATCGCTCTCTGTCTCACCCTCTCTATCACTGCCTCGGAATAGCTCTTCCGATGGATCCCCTCCATCACATTCTGTCCTGCAGCCTTGTCACTCGGTGGCAGACTGTTATCAGGCTCTCTCTCACGCATGAACCTATCACCTTCCCCTCCCGTCTCCTGGCTAACTTGCGCTCCCGTCGCCTTCCCTCCTTACACCTTCCCTCCTGTCTTCCTCACTCCCATCACCTTAATTATCGTCTCCTTTCCCCCGACTCCTTCGCTACTGTCTCCCCCACTCCCCTTTCCTTTGATCCATTTGTTTTCCCTCCCATTTCATTCCTTCTCTTCTCCTTTCGTCCTGTCTCCCTATGTCCCGTCTCCATTCGTCCTGTCCCCCTACGACCTGTCACCTTACCTCCTCTCAACCTCCTTCCCAGGCTGAGGTGAGCTCACCGTAGCATCTCTCTCGTCGTCTTCCCCCACTTTATCCACTGTCCCCCACCAGAACCACTGCACAACCCACCTGCTCCCTTCCCACCACTGCCATATATAATTAACATTTCAAAAACATATAATGACAACAGTAAATGCATTTTATTACACAGTTTGCCTGAAATGGTCACAAGTCAAATTGTGCAAAAACAGTGCCATTACAACTCTAGGCCCAGTGTCTAAAGTTGCTACTCTATTGACGAGGTGAATATGAAACTAGGCCCACTGGTTGCATGTTACTCCAGTGACCAGACGAGTATCACACTATGCCCAGTGGTCGCATGTTACTTTTGTGACCAGGTGATCACCATACTAGAACTAATGCTTATGTGCTATTCTAGTGAAAAGGTGATTACCACACTAGACACAGTGGTTACATGTTCATCTAGTTTGTGTATCGTGTTTGCTGTCTTAGACTCCGTCCATGATCTAAAGTGAAAAAATCATGGTTTTGGTTCTATGCACCTAAAAGAGATAATAAAATCAAACCATGTACTACAAAAATCAATTATATCAACAAGTTGAGCTTTGGCGCATATATCATGGCCATATCCTATTGGCAAGTATAACAATATGTGTATAAAATATACTTTCATTTGGCTAGCTAATATTGCCAGAATACCACATTCGTGATGTAGGGTTAGCTAACAGTATGGCGCGGCCCATAAAATTAAGATGTTGTGTGTTCAACAAAATCTTCCAAGTAATCCACTGGCATGACAGTCTTAATTGTAGTTAGAAATTGTAATGTTTTAGTAACTCTTAGTAACCTAGTGGTTACATGTTACTCCAATCACCTGGTGATTACAATACTAGAGCTAGTGCGTACATGCTACTTTAGTGACCAGGTGATTACCACACTAGGCCCAGTGGTTGCATGTTACTCTAGTGACCAGGTGAGTATCATAGTAGACCCAGTGGTTACATGTTACTCTAGTGATCAGGTGATTACCAACCTAACCGCAGAGTTAACATGTTAAACAAGTGACCAAGTGATTACCACACTAAACCCAATGGTTAGTAGCTACTCTAGTGATTAGGTGGTTACCATTCTAGACCCAGTGGTTACATGTTAATCTAGTCACCAGGTTATTACCACACAAAATTCAGTGGCTAACTGCTACTCTAGTGACCAGGTGATTATCATATTAAAATCTAAAACCGTGCAAAAAACATAAATTATAACAAAAAGTTGAGCTTCGGCGTATATACCATGACCATATCCTATTGGCAAGTATCAGAATAGGTGTATACAAATATAATTTCGTTTGGCTAACTAATGTTGGCAGAATACCACACACACAATGTAGGGTTATCTAACAAAATTATATTTACAAAGTGTAATATTTTAGTAACACTTAGTAACCCAGTGGTTGCATGTTACCCTAGTGACCAGGTGAGTATTACAGTAGACCTAGTGGCTACATGTTACCCTAGTGACCAGGTGAGTATTACAGTAGACCTAGTGGCTACATGTTACCCTAGTGACCAGGTGAGTATTACAGTAGACCTAGTGGCTACATGTTAATCTAGTGACCAGGTGAGTATTACAGTAGACCTAGTGGCTACATGTTAATCTAGTGACCAGGTGAGTATTACAGTAGACCTAGTGGCTACATGTTACCCTAGTGACCAGGTGAGTATTACAGTAGACCTAGTGGCTACATGTTACCCTAGTGACCAGGTGAGTATTACAGTAGACCTAGTGGCTACATGTTACCCTAGTGACCAGGTGAGTATTACAGTAGACCTAGTGGCTACATGTTAATCTAGTGACCAGGTGAGTATTACAGTAGACCTAGTGGCTACATGTTAATCTAGTGACTAGGTGACTACCACAGGTAATTAACTGCTACTCTAGTGACCAGGTGATTACTGTATAAGATTAGGTGTATACAAATATACTTCCATTTACCACACTAGACTCAGTGTTTAACGTTTACCCTAGTGGCCAGGTGAGTATCACACTAGACCTAATGGTTGCATGTTGCTCTAGTGACCAGGTGATTACCACACTAGACCCAGTGGTTACATGTTAATCTAGTGACCAGGTGATTACCACACTAGACGTATCGGTTAATTGCTACTCTAGTGACCAGGTGATTATCATATTAGATACAATGGTTACATGTTAAACTAGTGACCAGGTGATTACCATACTAAAATCTAACCACGTGCAACAAAAATCAAATGTATTAATAAGTTGAGCTTTGGCGTATGTAGCTTGGCCATATCCCATTGGCAAATATAAGAATAGGTGTATACAAGTACACTTTCATTTGGCTAGCTAATGTTGCCAGAATAACTCAAACGATGTAAAATTATCTAACAGTATGGCGCGGCCCATAAAATTAAGATGTTGTTTGTTCAATAAGATCTTCCCAGTAAACCACTAGCGTTATTGTCTTCATTGTATTTACATTTTGTAATGTTTTAGTAACTCTTAGTAACCCAGTAGTTGCATGTTATTCTAGTGACCAGGTGATTACAGCACTAGAGCTAATGCTTACATGCAAGTTTAGTGACCAGTTGATTACCACACTAGACCCAGTGGTTACATGTTAATCCAGTGACCAAGTGATTACCACACTAGACCAAATTGTTACATGTTAATCTAGTGACCAGGTGATTACCATACTAGACCCAGTGGTTACATGTTATTCCAGTGCCCAGGTGATGACATACTAGAACCTGTGGTTAAATACTAAACTAGTGACCAGTTAATTACCACATTAGGCCCAGTGGTTACATGTTAATCTAGCGACCAATTGATTACCGAACTACACCCAGTGGTTAACTGCTACTCAAATGATCAGGTGATTACCATACTACCAAGGGTAGTCCCAGTGTTTATGTGTTAATCTAGTGACCAGTTGATTACCCAACTAGACCCTGTGGTTATATGTTAATCTAGTAACCAGGTGGTTACCACACTAGACCCATTTGTTAATTGCTACTCCAGTGACCAGGTGATTACCCTACTAGACCCTGTGGTTATATGTTAATCTAGTGACCAGGTGGTTACCACACTAGACCCATTTGTTAACTGCTACTCTAGTGACCAGGTCGTTATCATACTAGATCCCGTGGTTACATGTTACTGAAATTTTTGTATCCTGTTTGCTATCTTAAACTTCCGTCATGATCTAAAGTGAAATAAAAGTTATGGTTTTGGTGGTATGCACCTAAAAGAGATAATAAAATCTAACCACATGCAACAAAAATCAATTATATTCTTAAGTTGAGCTTTGGCACATATAGCATGTGGCAAGATCCTATTAGCAAGAATAAGAATATGTGTATAAAATATATTTTCATTTGGCTAGCTAATATTAGAAGAACTAGAATACCACACTCATGATATAGGGTTATCTAAGAGTATGGAGTGCGCCATATAATTAAGATATTGTGTGTTCAACAAGATCTTCCCAGTAAACCACTGACTGATTGTCTTAATTGTAGTTACAAATTGTAATGTTTTAGTAACTGTTAGTAGCCCAGTGGTTGGATGTTACTCCAGTCACCTGGTGATTACAATACTAGAGCTAGTGCATACATGTTACTTTAGTGACCAGGTGATTACCACACTAGTACCAGTGGTTACATATTATTCCAATGTCCAGGTGATTACCATGCTAGACCCTGTGGTTAAATACTAAACTAGTGACCAGTTGATTACCACCCTTGAACCAGTGGTTAACTGCTACTCTAGTGACCAGGCGATTAACATACTAGACCATGTGGTTATATGTTCATTTATTGACCAGCTGATTACCACATTAGGCCCAGTGTTTACATGTTAATTTAGCGACCAGTTGATTAACATATTAGACCCAGTGGTTATATGTCAATCTAGTGAATAGGTGATTACCACACTCATTGGTTAACTGCTACTCTAATGACCAGGTGATTACCACACTAGACCAAGTTTTTAACTACTACTCTATTGACCAGATGATTACCTTACTAGACCCTGTGGCTACATGTTAATCTAGTGACCAGGCGGTTACCACATTAGACCCAGTGGTTAACTGCTACTGTTGTGACCAGCTGATTACCACACTAAGCCCAATGGTTAGAGGTTAAACTAGCGACCATGTGATTACCATGCTAAACCCAGTGGTTACATGTTAATCTAGTGACCAGGTGTTTACCACACAAGAGGTAGTGGTTAACAGCTACTCTAGTGACCAGGTGATAAACATACTAAAATCTAACCACGTGCAACAAAAATCAGTTATATTAATAAGTTGAGCTTAGGCGTATATAAACATGGCCATATCCCATTGGCAAATATAAGAATAGGTGTATACAAATATAATTTTATTTGGCTATCTAATGTTGCCAGAATACCACACACATGATGTAGGGTTATCTAAGAGTATGGCACGGCCCATAAAATTAAGATGTTGTTTGTTCAACAAGATCTTCCCAGTAAACTATTAGCGTTATTGTCTTCATTGAATTTACAAATTGTAATATTTTGGTAACTCTTAGTAAACCAGTGGTTGCATGTTACTCTAGTGACCAGGTGATTACAATAGTAGAGCTAATGCTTACATGCTAGTTTAGTGACTAGGTGATTACCACACTAGGCCCAGTGGTAACATGTTAATCTAGTCAACAGGTGATTACCACACAATACCCAGTTGTTAACTGCTACACTAGTGACCAGGTGATTAGCATACTATACCCAGTGTTTAAATGCTACTTTAGTGATCTGTTGATTTCCATATTAGACCCAGTGTTTATATGTTAATCTAGTGACCAATTGATTACTGCACTAGATCTAGTGGTTAACTGCTAGACTTGTGACCTGGTGATTACCAAACTAGACCCAATGGTTACATGTTAATCTAGCGACCAGGTGATTACCATACTAGACCCAATGGTTATATGCTACTCTAGTGACCAGGTGATTACCATAACAGACCCAGTGGATACGCAATAATCTAGCGACCAAGTGTTTACCATATTAGTCGCAGTGGTTAACAACTACTCTAGTGACCAGGTGATTATCATATTAGTCAGAGTGGTTACGTGTTAATCTGGTGACCAGATGATTACCATACTAATCCCAATGGTTAACAACTACTCTAGTGACCAGGTGATTATCATACTAGTCCCAGTGGTTACGTGTTACTCTAGTGACCAGGTGATTACCATAGTAGACCGAGTGGTTACAGTTACAAAAGTCATGGTTTTGTGGATATGCACATAAGAGAGAAAATAAATCTAACCATGTGCAACAAAAATAAATTATATTACTAAGTTGAGCTTTGGCGCATATAGCATGGCCATATCCTATTGGGAAGTATAACAATAGGTGTATACAAATATACTTTCATTTGGCTAAGTATCTAGTGTAGCATTCAGAATACCACAGTCCTGAAGTAGGTTTATCTATCAGTAACTAGGCCCAGTGATTATATGTTATTCTAGTGACCAGGTGAGTATAACACTAGACCCAGAGGTTGCATGATACTCTAGTGACCAGGTGATTACCACACTAGACCCAGTGGCTACATGTTATTCTGGTGACGAGTTGAGTATCACACTTGGCCCAGTGGTTGCATGTTACTCTAGTGACCAGGTGAGAATCACACTATATCAAGTGGTTGCATGTTATGCTAGTGACCAGGTGATTACTACACTAGACCCAGTGGTTAACTGCTACTCTGTTGACTAGTTGATTACCATACTAGAACCAGAGGTTATATGCTACTCTATTGACCAGGTAATTACCATACTAGATCCAGTAGTTACATGTTAATCTAGTGACCAGGTGATTACCACACTAGTCCCAGTGGTTAACTGCTACCCTATTGACCAGGTGATTCCCATAATACACCAAGTGGTTACATGTTAATTTAGTGATCAGGTGGTTACCACACTAGACTGATTTGTTAACTGCTACTCTACTAACCAGGTGATTTTCATACTAGAC
Source organism: Lamellibrachia satsuma (assembly GCA_033239005.1). Lineage (NCBI taxonomy): Eukaryota > Metazoa > Annelida > Polychaeta > Sabellida > Siboglinidae > Lamellibrachia > Lamellibrachia satsuma. The sequence goes on from BSQZ01000111.1 coordinate 531,137, forward strand.
CCAATGGTTACATGTTACTCCAGTTTTTGTATCCCATTTGCTGTCATAAATTCCAACCATGATCTAAAGTGAAACAAAGGTCTAGTATAAGAAACATAAGAACATGTGTATAAAATATACTTTCATTTGGCTATCTAATATTGCTAGAATACCACACTCATGATATAGGATTATCTAAGAGTATGGCGTGGCCCATATAATTAAGATGTGTGTTCAACAATATCTTCCCAGTAAACCACTGGCTGATTGTCTTAATTGTAGTTACAAATTGTAATGTTTTAGTAACTCTTAGTAACCCAGTGGTTGGATGTTACTCCAGTGACCAGGTGATTACAATACTAGAGCTAATGCTTACATGTTAGTTTAATGACCAGGTGATTACCACTCTATGTCCAGTGGTTACATGTTATTCTAGTGACCTGGTGAGTATCATACTAGGCCCAGTGGTTGCATATTACTCTAATGTCCAGGTGATTACCGCACAAGACCGTAATACACAGATGGCTGCTTTCGTCCACGACTTTTATTGGCGCAGACAACTTACAAGAAATCGCGTGTTTAGAGACTACTTAAATCCACTACGTTCAGTTGTTTGAAAGGTTCAGGTTTAGAAGAGTGGATCTCTTTAGAATTGTTGACGAAGTTCGCAGCGACTTGGAATTTGGGTATCGCCGAAAGGGATTCTTGTCGCCCGAGCTGCAAGTGTTGGTTGCCTTGCGATTTGTTGCGTCTGGGTCATTTCAGATTGTTGTTGGTGACACCATTCTTACACATAAATCTACCACAAGTAGAACAAAGATGGGTTAATTTCCCCCGACAGCGGGAAGCGAATCGACAGAAACGATTGTTTTATGCCATGGCGAGTTTCCCCAACGTTATCGGTTGCGTCGATGGGACTCATGTAAAATTGCAGGCTCCCGTCCTTAACGAACACGAATACGTCAACCGGCAAACACAGCATCCACGTACATCTCATTTGTGACGCCGAACTTCGCATTTTAAACTTTGTTGTAAAATACCCTGGATCAGCGCATGACGCACGAATTTTGAGGGAGGGCTCTGTTTGGAGAGCTTTTGAGGGGAATCCTCGCCCACTTGACGGCTGCATTCTGGGAGACAGCGCGTACCCGTTACGAGAATGGTTGTTAACACCTTTCTTGAACCGCCAGAAGTTGTGTACACCAGTGCATTTGTCAGCACAAGAGTGACAATAGAAAGGTGCAACGGCGTTCTGAAACGACGGTTTCACTGCCTCCACTCAGAGCTGCAGTACAGCCCGGAAAGAGCTTGCAAAATCATCACAGCATGTACGTGCACCCGACCCACAAGATGATAACAACGATAATGATGATGATGATGATAATGCTGTCTGCAACGACAACCCAACGCTCTCATGAAGAGCTATGCGTCAACGTATTGTTCAACAACACTTTAGAAGAAGGCAAGTATTTTTTATAGCGCTTTATTCAGTATCAGTAGGTGTCACCTATTTTATCAGTAAACTGACCGAATGTGCCTGCTCAAATAAAATATCAGACGAATGTATTAAAAAAGACTACCACCTAAAATGTACTAATTAAACAGCATATGTAATATTAACACAATCTAACTGACTAAGCACAACTGAAGCAGAACACAAAGTCAGTAACTCAAGATCAAATTCAAATGATGTGATGTCACTAATTGTACAACCACATATGTTATTAGAATGAATCCCCCCTCCCCCATCACGCCATGTTGTTTCTTGTGGTCATTACTGTGCTAACTTCTTTTGTAGCAGCTGGATTTCAAGCTGGAATTTTTTGTTTTTTGTTTTGAAGTTCTATCTCGCTTTGTAGATATGTTGTGTAAAGTTCATCAACAGTTGAAGAGGAATGCCGCTTCTTTCTTTTCTTGGTGGTGGTGACAACTGGAGACACGATTGATGACGCTCTCATCCGCAACAGTCCAGTGTCATCTGTGACCACTTCAACACCATCCCCAATATGTACAGGGGTGCTGCTCCATGTTATCTGCTGCTGGTTACTGCTGTTGCTGCTCCATGTTATCTGCTGCTGGTTACTGCTGTTGCTGCTCCATGTTATCTGCTGCTGGTTACTGCTGTTGCTGCTCCATGTTATCTGCTGCTGGTTACTGCTGTTGCTGCTCCATGTTATCTGCTGCTGGTTACTGCTGTTGCTGCTCCATGTTATCTGCTGCTGGTTACTGCTGTTGCTGCTCCATGTTATCTGCTGCTGGTTACTGCTGTTGCTGCTCCATGTTATCTGCTGCTGGTTACTGCTGTTGCTGCTCCATGTTATCTGCTGCTGGTTACTGCTGTTGCTGCTCCATGTTATCTGCTGCTGGTTACTGCTGTTGCTGCTCCATGTTATCTGCTGCTGGTTACTGCTGTTGCTGCTCCATGTTATCTGCTGCTGGTTACTGCTGTTGCTGCTGCTTGGATGATCTGCTGTGTCACAATTAAGTTACGTAATACCAGGTGTAGTGTTAATTAAATATTATTTATTTAAAAAATAGAACGGTGACATTCTGGCTGTGAAGAAATAATAGACAAGCATGTTGATTGACACTTTTTTGACATATTTCACAGTTGTTAGCATTTGATCTGAGCATTATTAGATATGTGTGTGCGTGCGTGCGTGCGTGCGTGCGTGCGTGCACAGATGTGTGCAATGTTAATATTCATCAACTTAATTCATAATTAATTACATATTTTTCACCTCAAATGAATAAAATGTTGCATGTACAGCACATGTCATCTTACCGTGAAAGTTCTCACTTGGATCACACCTCACTGGGATGACAGGCACTTCCTCTGTGACAAGGAGGGATTTGTTCTGTTGCACCATGGACTCTGAAAAATGTTCATCCTATTTATGTCTGTGTAACTCCATCGCATAGGAATAGACCAAAACATTTTTTAAGTACGCTTATCATTTACAGCACGGACATGTCATGGGGTTTTATTTAATTTATGTGTGAGCTACGCTAAACATTATGTGAGCGAACAAATAGATGAATGCTTCACAACGCCCCCAAAAAGCCTATTTTATATATTTTATCTGGCTTCAACAATGACTTGGAAGGTGAATGTTAGTAATTTGATCTATTAATTGATTGCATTATTTATGGTAACGAGAAAAGAGCAATGTGGCGCTTGAATCTAGACGCGAGTCAAATCTGCACATACGAGGGACGGAAAAGGTCGTGAAATGAGTTTTGTACACACATAAAAGTACCAAAACATTACTATATGATTATATTCGTAGTAAATTATAAATGTATGCACATGTAAAACAACCGACATTCGCTAACCTTCGGCTTCGCTAGTTGCGAAGAGGCCGTCATCGCCCACATCGATGCCGCCTTCCACGCCATCGATCAGCGCCGATTCATCGCCAAACACGTCAGCAATTATATCAGTGTATATCCCTTCTTTTCGAGGCGGCCCTCCTCCAGTCCCGGGGTGTTTTCGACGTGCGAGATCAGCCCTCGCGTCACTGGCTAACTTCTGCCATTTTTTCTTCAGCTCGGCTGCGCTGCGATGGGACTTGGAAACAGCGTTTACGTCCGCTGTCACCAAATGCCATGCTTGTTTTTTGTCACGATTACTTAACGTCGACTTGAGTCGACCTTGCAACGTCTCTTTGCTTCGTGCATATGATTGTATCAATGCAATGATCTCGTCGTGGATGAAGTTGTCTTTTCGATTACGGGTAGGTGTCTTTTTTCTGCCATGACGAACTAGTGTATTGAATTGCATTCTGGGAAGACGTGCCCTGAAAGAGTGGTAATCCGCTTATCGGCTAATCGCGCCGGGACCACCTAGTTGGGTGACGGCTGGGCATCAGTCATGCAACCGCATCTAAGCATCGACCAAAATAGGTCGAGTCTAGGGAATTGGGTGTTACTTTACGGCGTAAGTTGCGTGGCTGTCATGCAACCAGCCACAGGTGATTAGACCCTTAGGGGCAAGGCTTCAAGTATATTTGCCGGCTTGAATTCTAACTGCCAATTTCGGGCAGGACGTGTGCTCAAATTCTAGGCCTGTGCAGGGCATCATACACGCATGCATACGTATGTACGTACGTACGTAGAAAGAACCACAAGGTAGGTAGATTTGACACATGTCTGTGTGTGTGCTTACGTGCGTGCGTGATTGCGTGCGTACATGTTTGTGTGTAATAGGAGTCTAGGGTCTAAAAAACGGAAGAACAGCCTAATTACAAGAAACTGGGTGAATAAACGCCTTTTATAAGAAATATGACGTTTTTTTCTTCATTTTTGTGTGGCGTCGTAGTTTTTAGTCTGTGTAAGAAAAGCGAATTAAAAACAATGCGCTACATTAATTTAGTTTGAGCGTGTTGGCTAAATGCGTTGTGGAGAGGGTCATATATGTTAATGCTATTTTAAGTTTTTAATTTTAATTTTAATTGTTCATAATAATAATTACTGTTTTACTTTATGTGCAGTTCTATTATATTAAATGTCTTTTACATTGTAACACGCACTGAGGTGCTATAAGCACGATTTTAGTGTGACAGAATAATAACATTATTATTATTATTAATGTGTCGTAATGTTATGTCATTAACAGTGTGTCTTTATCTTCTCCTATGCTATAAGTAAATAACGTCGGTATGTTTAGTTACTTACCACAACCATAATGGGCTGTGTGGAATATAAAACGTCGTCGCTTTACCTGGATAGAATGCATAAGAATTTGTCGAATTTGCTTATACAAAGGTACGAGTGAATGCAGTATCAAAAGGACATGCATGACTGATTTCGGTAGTGACCCCCACGGCAAATGCAGAGCAGACACATACATACGGGTATTGCGGTCATGTGATTATGACATTTCTCAAAGTCACTTTCGGCTGAAGAAGTGTCACGAACCTACACCGTCAAACATTGAGCCGGGTTAATGCGAGACGTCGTCCTACAAGGAGAGACAATGTGACTGTGGAAATATGGCCAATTCTAGTATGTTAAAAGTTGTTGTCCCGTTTCAAGATAACACACATGTCAACACTGCATAACTGCGTTCGTAACTCGGTGAGTGTGTCTTTGCATATACATTTTACAGGAGCCCTGTGTGTAGGGTCATGTTTTTTCTGAGGAATATCGACCACCCTCAACTTGCTGAATATTAGTTCGCGAGTCCACGACAGGTTACACATTTACCCTGTGTGAGATATTTACCCTGTGTGAGATATTTAACCTCCCCTGGCATAGACCTCAGGAAGAAAGGACCGACGGCTTTTAGTGTCGCACTCACGCACGCACGTACGCACTCACGCACGCACGCACGCACGCAGACACATCCGCACACACATGGTCAGTCAGGGTTTCTGAAAATATGTGCTCACACATATGAAAACAAGACAATTCCGTCACGTAAAACACGCGTGCACCTGTTTCATTTAACTTGTGTACCTAGCTTAGAATGTCATAGGATTGGTGCCCCGGGGGCTGGTGCAAAAACAGCGGTAGTTGGCCTATGATCAAGGAGATATGATTCGTACCAGGTCGCAGTCTACGGGAATCTAACAGTACAACATGCTTATACAAAGGTACGATTGACGTCAGTACCAAAAACGACATGCATGACTGGTTTCGATACGGACCCCACGGCAACCGCAGAGCAGACACATAGATTCAAGTCAAGTACCTCATTCTATGTAAACGTTTTATCTGTAAACCTTTCTCCTGAGCCCCGTTGGTCTCCGCTGGGTGCTCACTGGCAACAATTCAAACTGTATTTCGCAATCATTTGACAGCTGGATGTAAGATCAGATTGATACGTGCAAGTAGCGTGCCCGTAGTATGACATCGCGCCTGGTTGAAGAACGCCGACTTGCAATACGATAGATAGATAACAGAAATCTGAACGCTGCCAGACAGCCAGTCAACCGGCAAGCCAGGCATCCAGTCAGCCAGCTACACAGACATACATACGCTGTTTACGGTATATAGTAGTAGGATTGTGGCGAACGTAATAATTAAGGTTCACATCAAGCGAACAGTGCGTTGAATGTGTACAGTAGAAGGATGCAACCGTGGTAGGTATACCGCTTCCCAGTTGGTTCATTGACATACCCGATGTCGTTCGTGTGTGTGTTACGTCATGGTGCCTAATATGCTAAGCGAAAATTGCTAAACTTGTATTGCGGGTCGCGCGCGCACGCGGCGCAAGATAGTAAGAGTAAGAGAGAGAGAGGGGGGAGAGGGAGATAGAAATAGAGAGAGAGAGAGAGAGAGAGAGAGAGAGAGAGAGAGAGAGGAGAGGGAGAGATGTTAGTGTACGCATAACCTTAGCATCTGCGGCCTTTGGTAGACCCATAAATGGCATCTTTTCCAACAGAAGGATCTCAACAAGACTGAAAGCCACATTATGTTGAGCCCTTTTACTGCCAAAAGCAATTTTCAGGCAATGTTTTATCCATATTTATGTGGACGAACCAATATGGTCCATAACTCCCTTAATCGTGTTTTATGCATGGCTAGTTGTTTATGTTTAACCGTTGTCTTGTTACTTTGCCTGGTCGGAATCGTCCAGACACAGCGTGGCTTTTTATGCCAACCAATTAAGAGAGCACAATGTTATGGTTGGGTTGCGACTACTTGACCTGACTTTTATGAGGCGCCGTAGCGGCCAAAAGGGTCGAGTCCTGCGCGAACCGTCGAGTCCTGCGCGAACCGTCGAGTTCTGTCTGCGAGAACCGTCGAGTCCTGCGCGAACTGTCGAGTCCTGCGCGAACTGTCGAGTCCTGCGCGAACCGTCGAGTCCTGCGCGAACCGTCGAGTTCTGTCTGCGAGAACCGTCGAGTCCTGCACGAACCGTCGAGTCCTGCGCGAACCGTCGAGTCCTGCGCGAACCGGCGAGACCTGCGCGAACCGTCGAGTCCTGCGCGAACCGTCGAGTCCTGCGCGAACCGTCGAGTCCTGCGCGAACGAGATACTCTGCGCGAACCGTCGAGTCCTGCGCGAACTTTCGAGTCCTGCGCGAACGAGATACTCTGGTTATCATTGAAAATAGCGTTGCCGTTGTAGGGTGTGCAGCGAAGTAATGCCGCAAAAAGCATAATATAATATAATATAATATATTACCCAGAGTACAGTGAATGGAAAAAATCCCATAAATGTGCTAAAAAAATAAATCGATAGTTAAAACGACAATGCCACGAGACGGTCTGCAGAACACAATGAATTCAATGCAACGTTTCGTGTGAGCTATCGTGGCTTAGCGGTAGAGCCAGTGGCGGATTAAGACATTCGTGGGCCCTAGGCATCCGGCACTTTCGTGGGCCCCAAGTAAACCCACAACATGATTTTCAAGTTAGCATTTCACTATTTATATCATCAATAAAGATAATACACGAACAGTTCTTTTAAAAGTCAACAATTGCAAATTACCGAATTACCGCAGATATTATGGTGTACGGTAGGCCGGTAGCGATTGTTGAAGTCGACTAACACCATCTCACACCTAAGGCTTAGCGATGCGTAGTCTACAGTTTTACCTTGCGTATTTCCTTGATGGCAAACGAGCTAATAATGTCATCAACCAAAAGTGAACGCATCATTTCCGACTCTATGGCTAAAAGTGACAGTGCCGACAAGCACGATTGACCCATCGTGGAACGCTGGTAGTCTTTGATGTTTCAGTACAAAGAAAGATCGCTCGCCTTCGCAGCTGGAGCCGAAAATTTACAGACATATCCGTAGCGCAATGTAAAAGTTAGGGAAACTGGTAATCAGCTTATTTTCATGAAGAAAGGTTATCATCTCGGAACCTGTCTCGAAGTCTCCATATTTTGTGAAGAGACGGAATTCCTTCTCAAAATCAGGCTTAATATCAGTATCGTAATACCGAGTGAGCTCTTTGCACTTCGAGGGGATATCGCTGTCGGCGAGAGATCGAATCTCCCCGAAACGTTCATAGACATTCGTGTAGGCGGCCTTCTGTTTCGTGATGTCGGAGAGTAATCTGTCAATGATGACTAGGTAGGTGTTCACTCGGAAGTTCTCTCGACAGTCGCTCACTTTTACCTCTTCTGGTGTATCGTTGGAACAACTTTCTCTTCTTTGCTCGCTTGTTTTCATCGTCCTAATCAAGTCCTGGTGCAACTGACTTTGCTTCATTCTCGAATCGATCGAACCTTTCTGAGTCACGCAAAGAATGGATGTGTTCCAGCAAGACACGGTAATGCATAAACACTGAACCGATCTCAATTCCTGTAGCTTCCAATGCCTTGTTAACTCGGTCCAGGATGTTGTTCCACACAATTCACATCAGGACGATATTCAGAGAGCTTGCTCACCAAAGACATTGGTTCGAACACGACAAGTGGAGGTTGGGTAGAATTTCTAGCTATCGCGTCAACAGAGTTTTGTAGTACTTTGTAGTTTGATGCCAGCGCCTTCGCGGCATCTGCTTGAGCAGACCATCGTGTTTCTGATAGGATCTTTACCACTGGAGACTGTTTCGGTAGGTTCTCTAATAGTTCCGACCACCTCTGTGGCGAGGCTGTCAAGAATGTGTAAAGTCGCTGAACGATGGCGAAAAACCTGACCCCATCAGTGCTGGATTCGGCCGCTGCGTTCCCAACTAAACGTAGGCTATGCTCTGCGCATGATACCCATTCAGCAAGAGGGTTCACCTGGTGAAATCGTGCCTGGGCTCCAGAATAAGTTCCATACATATTTCTCGCATTGTCATACAGTTGTCCACGGGAATCCTCAAGCTTTATTCTGCATTCGTCTAGGAAAGACTTGAGTGTTTCGAACAAGTATTTCCCCTCGTGTTTCTCAATGTCTATGGAGGCCCGGAAGTGTTCCGTCAATCCGAACGTATCGCATGACGATGCTCAGTTGATCGATATGTGCTATATCAGGTGTGGAATCTATGCTGATAGAGTAGTACTTCGCCTTCTTTATTTCAGCAATTATTTTCGCATTCACTCTGTCCGATAACAGCTTGAAGAATTCTTCACATATTGTTGAAGAGAGATATGATACTTGACCTCTTCCTTTATTTCCATATCGGCGAATATGTTCGGCCAGAAAAAGGACGAACTGTGAGAGAAACTCTAACAAGCCTAAGTAGTTACCATTGTACTTTTGCCCAAACAATTCGGTGTGACCTCGGAACGGGTGTCCTCTCTCTGCCAAGAAGGTAACAACGGCAACGATGCGCTTGAGAATTTTGATCCAGTATTGCTGCTCATTCTCCAGCTGCTTTGCGATCGCAGAATCAACATGGTGCGCTTTGGCATTTTTGAACCCCTTCTTTACAGCTACAATGGGACTATCGCTACGCTCATGTGTCGTGATTCTGTGCGCATTTTACCCAGTCATTGAAACCATTAAGAGAAAAGCTATCATTTCCGCTCCTGAATAGCTTACATACATAACAATGCACATTTCCAGTTGATGGAGAATACACCAACCAGTCCATCGTTACACTCTCCTCGTTAGCAAGCCATCGAACAAAGAATTTCAGTTGTACGTAATTTGTCTTGGACGTGTACGATCTCGCCGATTTGTGAAGATCCTTGTCCAAGTCCTGTGATGGTGGGTTTCTTGTAAAATGATCTGTCAATTCCTGAGCACTTTTCAGAAAGCAAAGCTGAAAACAGGGAGCGGCCATAATTTATCAGGAGGGGAACCCAGGAATGAAGGGATGGTTCAGTTTTTAGTGCACAGGATTTGGGGGTGAGTTGGATTTCAAATATAGCCAATACTTCCACCTCACTCGCTCCACGATAAATAATGATCACTCCTTACTAACACCTCTATAATGTCTGTAAAAACATAAAAATATGTAAGGCCTACATCAGGATATGCCAAAACAGGTTTTCGGGAACATTCAGTCTACAAAAATATGCTCGGGTATTTTCGTGGGCCCCTGCCTTCGTGGGCCCTAGGCACGTGCCTATAGTGCCTTTTGGTTGATCCGCCACTGGGTAGAGCGTTCGATTTATGTTTGGAGGGACCTGGGTTCAATCAGCGGTATGTCTGATTTACGTGTTTCTCGTTTAATGTTATTATTATTTTATCAATTATTATTATTTTATTTAGTCCAATATTCGCTTTCGTTTAATTTCATATAATTATCACATGTTGTGCATTAAAAGTACATGTAAAAGAAATAAATATATATATATATAAATATACATATGTCGTGCAGAATAAATATATATTAAAATATATATGTATATATATATATATATATATATATATATATATATATATATATATATATATATATATATATATATATATATATATATATATATATATATATATATATATATATATGTATTTCTTTTGACATGTACTAATGCACAACATGTGATAATTATATGAAATTAAACGAAAGCGAATGTAAATAAAATAATAATAATTGATAAAATAAAAATAATAACATTAAACGAGAAAAACGTAAATCACACATACCGCGGATTGAACCTAGGACCCTCCAAACATAAATCGAACGCTCTACCGCTAAGCCACGACAGCTCACACGAAACGTTGCACTGAATTCGTTGTGTTCAGCAGACCGTCTCGTGGCATTGTCGTTTGAACTATCAATTGATTTTTTTTAGTACATTTATAGGATTTTTTCCATTCACTCTACTCTGAGTAATATATTATATTATTTTATATTATGCTTTTTGCGGCATTACTTCGCTTCACATCCGACAACGGCAACGCTATTTTCAGTGGTAACCAGAGTATCTCGTTCGCGCAGGACTCGAAAGTTCGCGCAGGACTCGACGGTTCGCGCAGAGTATCTCGTTCGCGCAGGACTCGACGGTTCGCGCAGGTCTCGACGGTTCGCGCAGGACTCGACGGTTCGCGCAGGACTCGACGGTTCGCGCAGGTCTCGACGGTTCGCGCAGGACTCGACGGTTCGCGCAGGACTCGACGGTTCTCGCAGACAGAACTCGACGGTTCGCGCAGGACTCGACGGTTCGCGCAGGACTCGACAGTTCGCGCAGGACTCGACGGTTCTCGCAGACAGAACTCGACAGTTCGCGCAGGACTCGACGGTTCGCGCAGGACTCGACCCTTTTGGCCGCTACGGCGCCTCATAGACTTTAGCGTGCATTGCAGGGGCGATCAACCATGACGAACTAAAACACGGGGAAGGGAGTTGTCCCAGGCAGGTGGCCCAGGGATGGGGCAAGACGGTTTTGGGGGGTACTCTTACTATGTTTTCAAATGCAACTCAGCTACTTTTCTATTTAGACTGGAATAGTTTTTTAATAGGTAACACACATAATTATATGTCTATTATATGAACACATTAAATACATGCTAATGTCGTTGACTAGTGTACAGTTTGAACGTTTGCTGCTCCTGTTTATCCGTACTGGAAGCACCGAACACCTCAATCATCTTACTCTGTGCGACGAATCGCTTGATTCGATGATAATATCCTTTTGAAACATTCTCATATAGGGTTAGGGTTAGATAGATTCTCCTAACCGGTTGATTTTGCGAACTTTCTCAGTAAATAAACCGTGTGGGAGAGATTGGTGGCAATGTTCATGCGTTCTGCAGAATCTAACAAGACGCCTTAACAATTGTGCGAACTATCGACATTTGGTTGGGAAGTATTTAAACAAAACTACCTTGTTTATATGGCACCTAATCTTAACGACTTAAAATAGTATTGTTACTTCTGCACCTGCTATAATTGATCAGATAGGCCCAACTGAATATCATTGAAAACACTAATATGCAACTATCTATTTTAAAATGTCCAGTTTTGTTTATTCAGTCTAATTATTTAATGTGTGCTTATGACAAACAAATATTATGTACATAAGAGCTAGATCATATTAATTTGACCATATTTTTTATGTATTCTGTTTTAGAGCACACGACACAAACTTAGCCATGGCATCGGTCACCCCTGCTGTCATCGGCCAGTTAAATGAAGCCGAGTACATTAACTGGCTGAAGACGGCTAGGGCCCTTCACATCACGGTTGAAGGACTCCGACCGTTCTGCCATGGTGAAATTAACACTTTCCACCAAACCCTGGTGAACACCCATGGAAGCACACAATGCAGTGGGCTGTGCTCAAGGGCAAACATCGTGTATGACAATCGTAGATGCAACTGGTCAATTGCCTGTCCCAGCAATGTCTGCTCACAGTGGCTGGCTGGAATTGTGGCAGCGCGAGCCTGGCAAGGAATCAGATTGATCTTTGATAACAGCAACATCTATGAATGGCCCACTGCACCATGGCAAGTGGCCAAAGTGTTTATGGCCACTGGTCAAGACCCTGCTTGTGTCTCTCCTGTGGACACTGATGTCGCAGGAATATTACAACTGCTCACCAATTGTGGGCATTTCAGGCCCGCCCTGAGAAAGAAAGCTAATGATGTAAGTTGATATATTCTTTCTGCAATGCGATGTTTGCTATTTTATCCAGGTTCTAAGATAATGTGTAGTAAAGTGGAAATTTATTATAAAATGGAAGATAATTCAGATGAACTAGTTAGTAGATTTAACGAAATATCAGACCTCACGATATTTGAACATGTGAATTGAAAATATAATTTTAATAATTACCTAATAATGTTAAGTAAGCTGTCTAGAAATTATATGTTAAGTAAGCTGTCTTGACATTATAAGCTGTCTTGAAATTATAGTACATGTACATGGAACACAAAACTATTTTTAGTGTAACCAAAACAAACACAAATATGTGTGCACCTGTTAGTTTGGTTGATTGTTTAATAAAATAAAATTATGTGATGTATTAACTTATTGTGCTTCGTGGTGTACTTAATTGGACACACGAATGTCATGAAATATTATTTTAATGACTAACACACATACTTTGAATGGTAGGTGAAGAAGGTTCGAAACAAAATCATGCACACTTCAACGATGAAGGTTACAACAGTCGACTTGTCATCATACATACAGTTGATGGTCAGGTTACTAGAAGGCCAGCAACAATTGTTGAATGACCCAACTGCTCAGCAGGCTGTCCGCGACATCCGACAGGTAGGCCTATTATGTTTATCAACGAACTTTCGTTGTTATGAAGATACGTATAATGGTACGTTAATCATTTTCTTCATGAAATGTTCACTAGGGCCTACACACCAGACAAGGTTTATTCACTGAAAAATAACTAAATCAACCGGTTAGGATTCCCTAACCCTAACCCAAATACCTATATATAACCCAAACCCTAACCCTAACGTAACTGGTCCGACGACGTTTTGCTCATTGGCGGGACAAAACAATGGACCCATATTATTGTGCCAACATTGGCATTTACCATCGGCACAACATTAGCGTTGCTGAATTGCACTGGCACAACATTGCTTACCGACATGAACACAATTTTGGCAGCTGCCGGTAGCCAAAAACCTGTAATTGTGTACAGGCCTGCTGTATAAATTATACGTAGATATGTTAGCAAACAAATTGTGTGTCTGATGCAAACAGTGGTAATTTACCCAATTATGCTTTATTTATTAATGTGACAGCAGTTCAACATTGGCATACGCTTTTTGGACAACATTGGCATAGCATTGTATATCATTTGTGTGACTGTGGCAACCAATATTGGCACATCATTTCATATTTTATCGGCGTGACGTTGATAACCAACTGGTTGCTGACTTAACATTTTTGCATGTCTCTTTTATTATTCATCACACACATTGACAGTGTTAATGAAGTCATTCTGTGTTCTAGATCGAAACCACGACCCTTGATGTGAGAGATGCTGCGCTTCTCACACAAGAACGCCAGGCTTGGCAGCAAGTAATTTCCAACCAGTCGCTTGCAAACAGACAGGTAGAGAATAAGTTCTAACTATGCTTGTGATATTCGCAATTGCAGTGTTCGTCCACTAAGACTTACAATGAAGCTACGTGATACATGACGTCGAATTTTCATAGTTTTTTTGCAGCAACACAGAATTGGTAAGTTATGTAACTGGAAACATGACAGATATCTCTACGCGTGCTGTGTGATGTATGATACAACGATGGAAGTGAGATTTAACGATTCCATGCTTGACCAATATGGACCTATAAACAACGTGCTTTGATATGTATGTCGAGTAACTTGTCATACTAGATATTAGATGTGGTGTTTTGCGAAATGATTAACACGAAACGTGCAACAAATTGAATTGCGGTAAAATATTTAACCGGACTGTGTTTAATGTTGAACTTCCAAACGCCCATAAAAGTCATTAACGTTAGTGTTGACCTTTTCAAATACTCTGCATATCATTGGTCCTGATATCGAACGTGAACATTTATTGTATATCACTAGTTCTGATGCTGAATTTGCAGGACATTCTTAATCTCATTGCTTCTAACGCTGCACTGGAGATCCGTTTGCATGCAGAGATTGCCGAAGTCATAAGAACGTTGGGAGGTGAGTATGTAGAATATTTAAAATAACAACATCGCGATTGCATGTTGGTCCTGATTGTTTGGAGCTGCTTACAGGCATCAAGTTTGAAAATTGTCGCAAGAGTAGGCGTTTTTAAAACCTACTATGTTCATTCCACAGTACACAGCACACTACATCATAACAAGTTCAGACTTGTTAATTTGCTAGTCATTTAGAAAAGCTAATAATGATACTAACATTATATAATAATGTTATGCATTCTGGTGTTACTATACGGGCAGTCATGATTACATCATCTTCTTATAGAGCCTCATCAGTTTGATAACAACCACGACCACGACGGCATTTGATTAACACACATGCAACATGTAACTTTTTTCAGGAAATGTTCATGACCTTGATTCCCGATTGGCTGGTGTTGAAGGTAGGTCAACAACTTCTTAGCAACATTTCCTGGTTTCTACAGTTGTATTCACACTGGAATTCAATTCGGGTTGAATTGAATCCGAATTCGGGTTGACTCCACCTTCATCGTTTAACGCGTTTACATTGAATCCGAATTAAACTGCATTTGTTCGGGCATTTCTTCGGGCATCCCCGTAAATATGTAGGGTTTTATTTACACCTTCCGGCTACCCCTCGATATCACCTGTCCTCCATGTCTCTATTAGTGCAAGAGACCAGATACCACACTTCACCTCTGCTATAGCCAGCTAACAAACCGATGAAAAGAAGTTAAGTTGAGGAAGTTAAGGCAATACGCAAACGTTGTATATGAATGAGATTACTACTGCCTAGGTTATAACCCATTATACACACACGTTTTGTGTAAAGTTGATCCAGTACAGTTGATTCTAATCAAGGTGTTCACACTAGGGGTGTGGGGCGCGGTGGTCGTGTGGTAGAGCGTAGGACTTTTCGGTCGAGGGACCGGGGTTCAAAACCACCTGCGGCTGTTTCAAAACTTCGTTCACCCCCACTTTGTTTAAGTTCACCACTTGGAATTGTAAACTGCTTTGCAATTGAAGTTGGTAAAATCGTTATACGCATATGTAAAATGTACGTACTACATTATGTTTACCTTAAACATAATGTAACGTGTAATAATCTTCGTTTCAGGAGATCTTCAAACGACAAACCGCAAAGTTGAAGCAGTAGAAGGTAAGTTGGACAATTAATTTTGAACATATAAAACATTGTTTTATTATCAGTTTATATGATAATTGATCGAATGCGTTGTCAGCTATATTGAGATATTTACAGACAGCAACACCGTGGTAGGTACACTTGGCTGAAGGGGTTGGGATTCACTCTCCCCGGAATGACGATTGTTATAATAAATAACATCTACGTTTGTTTTAGTCCAAAGCCAAGAGGCCACGCATCAACTACGACAACAGGCCACTCAACTGGAAGTCCACGACCAACTGCTGCAAGACGTCAGGGCAGGCCACGAGAAGATGACAGGTATGGTGCATATTCCTGCTTCACCCACTAGGCAGGCAATCTGTAGAGAAGAGAAAAAGATCAGGAGGAGCTGGAGTGTTTTTGGGTTAGTTTGTTGTGTTGAGTATATTATTATTAGTATTATGTTATTGTAATAACCATAACATATCATCTGTAAATCTACCTAGCATAGTTTTCTACCAACTGTCTCCTACAATACGTTTTAAATAGTTGAGCGATATATTTTAGTTATATTGACATTCAAAGACGGTGAGCATATTGAATGTGATTAATGTCGTACGAGTGAAAGGTTGTGATTTGCCATTGTTTGACCATAGCCAATCAATAAATATTTTTAAACAACAAACTTAGACATAACATTATAAAATAGTAATATAAATGTCTAACAAGGTTTATACACAATATAAGTAATACATGTTGCAGCAATTTATATTTTTATTATTATTATGGAGTTTGAGTTATTTGCTGGAAATAAAATATTAATTGATTGGTTCATTAAAACGTAGAAGCTATATTATACTTATATAAAGAATACTAATGTACATAATGTATATTCATTTCAGGCGACCTTCAAACGACACACCTCAAAGTTGCAGTTGTAGAAGGTAAGCTGGGCAATTCACTATAAACAGTGTTTTAGTATCGGTTTGCATGATAATTGATAAAATGCGTCATCAGCAAAATTGAGATATATACAGGCATAAGCACAATGGTAGGCATCCGACAACAATTAGATGTGGGGGTTGGTTCACTCTTATTACGTGTTTACATTCAAAGACTGGACAAATGTGTTTCATTTCCACCAGCTGTGTGCATTTAGCGCGCTAAGAAATAGCGTCATCAACATTTATTCTGAGAAAAACGTGTTATTTTACAGTACTTATATTGTCTTTTACACTTTTATATTAATTACTTCGCACACGTTTTATCTTATTGCTGTTAGTGATTTTGTCTCACAATGGGGTGCCGTCTTTTTTTTTTAATCTTGAAGATGTTTGGTTCAGCCATCTACAAACACTATTCTAGCTGAATCAAATATTTATAGCAACTAGTATCGCCATCTGGTGAACTAACTTGACGTGGCGCCGTCTAGCGAGTGCAAACCATATTGTAACTGGATATATGACGTTACTGAAAAAACGGGAATTTCATAGTTGTAGTAATGTAACTGCGCATGTTTTGAATGAATTATAATAATTATATATTAGTACAAACATAGGCCTACTTACTATTAAAATAACTAATAGTATCTGTTAACACAGCGTTTTGAAATTGGATTATCTATGAACAGTGCAGGATCAATATCATATTTGGCATTTATGCGAATGACGATTATCATAATAAATGATAAATGCGTTTGCTTTAGTCCAAAGCCAAGAGGCCACGCATCAACTGCGACAGCAGGCCACTCGACTGGATGTCCATGAACAACAGCTGCAAGATGTCAGGGCAGGCCACGAAAAGATGACAGGTATGGTTCATATTCCTGGTTCACCCATTTGACAGGCAATATGTAGAGAATGCAGGGAGCCCAGGAACAGCTTGAGTTGAGTTTTTTGGGGTTAGTTACTTGTGTTGAGTATATTATTATTATTATGTTACTGTAATAACCGTTACATGTTATATATAAATTATCATAGCACAGTTATGTACCAACTGTCTCCCACATTATGCTTTACGTAGTTGAAACATAATTTGAGTTATATTGACATTCAAAGACGGTGGGCACGTGGAATGTGATTAAAGTTGTACTATTGACTGCAGCCAATAAATCAGTGTTGTGCATTTTAAAACAACAAATGTAGACATAAAATTATTAAGATAGTAATCTACATTTCTAGCACGGTTTGTATATAATATCAGTAATACATGTTGCAAATAATAATATTTTATTTTTATTCTGTTTTTATTATTATGAGTTATTTGTTGGAAATAAAATATTGATTGATTGGTTGATTAAAACGTATCAATTGCATTACATTTATATGATGACGAATACTAATGCACATAATGCATATTTGTTTTAGGCGACCTTCAAACGACAAACCACAAAGTTGAAGTTGTACAAGGTAAGTTGGGCAATTCACTATAAACATATCAAACGAAGTCTTAGCATCAGTTTGTATGATAATTGATAAAGTGCATCGAGAGCAATATTGAAATATATTTAGATAATTAGCTGAGGGGTTGGTTCACTCTTATTGCGTGTTTTATTCAAATATTGGACAATGTGGTTAATTTGTCAATGATACAATTCCACCAACTATATATACTTCATTTGCAAAGAAACAGTGCCATTGTGAGAAAGACGTTTGTTTCATTTTACAATACTTTTACACTGTTGCATTAGAATTGTTAGTTTTGAGTTTTTAAGATGTTTGGTTGAGTCATCTGCACACAGTATACTAGCAAATAAGATATTTATAGCAACTCGTATCGCCATCTAGTGAACAATCATGATGAAATAGTGACCCGTGGCACCATCTAGCGAGTGCAAACCATATTACAACAAAAAACCGGGATGTCATACTTGTAGTAATGTAACCGAGCATGTTTGTATCCAACAATTGTTATGATTAATAGCAACTTTGCTGCAGCTACGTACCGTGAAAATAAACAGCTAAATGATTTAGTAAGCCACAAACCCTGTTTTTAACAGCCTGTAACCCTTGTTGAATACTGATCATAACAATGTTACAATGGTAGATTAATATAAACATACTTACTTTTAAAATAACTATTATTATATGTTAAAACAGCCTTTTAACGCATGATTTTCTATGAACATTGCGGAATTAATGTTATGTTTGACATGCTATCCAAATGACGTTTAATATAATAAATAACAAATGTGTTTGTTTTAGTCCAAGGCCAAGAGGCCACGCATCATCTACAACAGCAGGCTTCTCAACTGGACGACCACGAACAGCAGCTGCAAGACGTCAAGAGAACCCAAGAAACGATGACAGGTATGGTGCATATTCCATATTTACCAACGAGGTAGGCATTGTATAGAGAATAGAGGCAGGGCACCAACAGCTAGTTAATACTCTATGTAATACTAAGTTGACTACGTGGGGCACGTTTCTAATGTTTAAGTGTATTATTACATTACTGTAATTACCGTTACATGTCATTTATAAATCTACTTAGCATAGTTTTCTACCAAATATCTCCTATTATATGCTTTAAAATTATTGAAAGATCGTATATTAATGATATTAACATTCACAGACGGTGGACACATTGAAGATGATTAATGTCATATGAGTGAAAGGTTCTGATTGATCATTGCTTTACTGTAACCAATCAATCAATAATATTTATTATGTGCATTTTCCAACAACAAATGTAAACATCACCTTATTAAAATAGTAATCTAAATTTCTACCACGGTTTATACATAATATCAGTGATACATGCTACAACCAAATAGTATTGTATGTTTATGCTATTGTATGTTTATGCTATTTTATTATGATAAAAAACCATTTGTTGGAAATAAAATATTAATCGATTGGTTGATAATGTATGTATATAATGTATGTTCATTTCAGGCGACCTTCAAACAACAAACCGCAAAGTTGCAGTTATAGAAGGTAAGTTGGGCAATTCACTATAAACATATGAAAAGGTATTTTAGTATCAGTTGGTTTGATAATTGATAAAATGCGTCATCAACAATATTGATATATATATATATATATATATATATATATATATATATATATATATATATATATATATATATATATATATATATATATATATATATATATATACACACAGTCAATAGCACAATGGTAGACATCCGACAACAATTAGATGCGGGGTCGGTTCACTCTTATTGTGCGTTTACATTCAAAGACTGGATAATTTTGGACTCGACATTTGTTTTATTTTACACTTTATATGACTTACTGCACACACATTTGCTCTCACTGCTGTTAGTGGTTTTGCCTCACATAATAATGTGATAAATATTTTGTTTTGACTTTTTAAGATGTTTCGTTAAGTCATCTACGCACAATACACTAACTGAATCAGATATTTATACCGACTAGTATAACCATCTTGTGAACTAACATGATGAAATAGTGACCCGTGGCACCATCTAGCGACTGGAAGCCATATTGCAACAGTACCTTTGACGTTACTGGAAAAACCAGAATGTCATACACTCTGTAGTTGTATCACAGTAACTGAGCATGCTTGTAGCCAACATTTGCTATGATTAGTAGCACCTTTGCTACAGCAACAAACCATGAACATATTAAATGAACAGCTAAATAATTTGGTACGCTATAACCACTGTCTTATCAGAAGAAATATAACGATATATTAAAGAAAATATCCTTACTTTTAACATATCTTATTTATATTATCTGTTAAAACAACCTTCTAAAACAGGATTTTCTATGAAAAGTGCAGGATCAACATCATGTTTGACGTTCTATCCGGATTACGATTATTATAATAAAAACAAGTACGTTTGTTTTAGTCCAAAGTCAAGAGGCCACACATGAACTGCGACAGCAGGCCACTCAACTGGAAGCCCATGTGCAACTGCTGCAAGATGTCAGCGCAGGACAGGAGAAGATGACAGGTATGGTTCACATTCTTGCTTCACCAATTAATCAGGCAATTTGTAGAAAAGAGATAAAGATCATAGGCAATTTGAGTTGAGTCTTTTGGAGTTAGTTGCTTGTGTTTATTTTATTATTATTATTATGTTACTGTAATAACCGATACATGTTATATGTAAACCTACATAGCATAGTGTTCTCCCAACTGTCTCCTACAAGAGTCTCCTACAATTAAAAGTAGAATGATATAACGTTAGTTATAGTGACATTCAAATAGAATGGGCATATTAAGTGTGATTCACGTCGTATGAATGAAAAGTTGTGATTTCTCATTGTTTGATTGTAATCATTCAATCAATATGTGATTTTCTAACAACACATGAAAACATGAAATCATCAAAGAAGTAGAATAATTTCGAACAAAGTTGATACGTAATATCACTAGCACTTTATAGCCAATCATATTCTTTTTGATTTTTGTTGTTGGGATTGTTGGGGTTTCCTACCGACAAGCTCATTAAAGGACTGTGTCCAGCTGTCCACGTTTCTATGGTTACGGTTTCATATAAGTTATCAGGATTTGAACATTCTTACCGTCGTACTGACTTGGTGGGTTGGGGCCAACAACATGCGCATGTTGACAAACTGAATCGGTCCGGGGTAGTTTGAACCAGATTCCGCCGATTTGTAGCATGCAACAAACTTTCAAAATGTGTTGGATCGATTTCTTTAATTGAAAGTATTTTGAAAATAACTTGTCCAATACGTTGCTTGCTTCAAATGAATAAATATTAATATTATTATTATTTTAAATATATGCATTTTTACTAAAATATATACCCTAGATATTGAAAATGTGTCAGTACCACGGAAACCTACGCAGCCATTAACAATATTTTCCCGTGTCACGCTATAACAAGATTTAACAAGATTGCCATCTTAAACAACAAGTCCCAGATGGCAAGTGGACAACGAAGCCATTGGCTTATCAAGAGTCCAACAATTTTCTCATCTATGTGTAGCCCGGCCTTACCAGATATATGTCAATTCTATTTTTAAACATATTCACACTACTAGCATTAACACAATCATGTGGCAGCTATGCCAATTTACAAGATTTAACAAGATTTGCCATCCAAGCCAAAGGCCCAGATGGCAAGTGGACAAGGAAGCCATTGGCTTATCGAGAGTCCAACAATGTTCACCTACTTATAACCCGCCCTTCTGATATATGTGTCAACCTTGTTTTTAAACATATTCACGCTGCTAGCAGTTACACAATCTGTAGACAGTTTGTTCCATTCATTTACTGTCCTCTGTGAGAACGAGTGCTTCCTGATGTCCAATCTACATTGATCCTTTACTAATTTTACCTCATGTCCTCTAGTTCTGCTATCCTTCTTGAGTGAGAAAAACATATTTCTATCAATATTTTCATACCCATTCAATATCTTAAAAACTTCAATCTGATCTCCTCTTAACCTCCTTGTCTCTAGAGTTGTTAAACCACATTCTTTCAGGCGTTCTTCATAACTAAGGTCTCTAAGTTCTGGAATCATTTTAGTTGCTCTCCTTTGTATGCGTTCAAGCGTATCTATATCCTTCTTACGATATGGTCTCCATGCTTGTATACAGTATTCTAAATGAGGTCTAACTATTGCTTTATAAAGAGGTATAATTAACTTTTTCCCTTGTATGTTATGTTTCTTCTAATCAATCCAAGAATTTGATTACCCTTTGAAGCTGCAATACCACACTGCTCTGAAACTTTCATATCAGCGCTTATTGTAACTCCTAAGTCCTTTTCTTTTACAGTAGTACCAAGAACAGTAGCTCCCATTTTATAGTTTACATTCAAGTTCCCATGTCCTGTATGTAGGCATTTACATTTCCCAAAATTGAACAGCATCTGCCATTTCTCAGACCATTTCACTAATCTGTCTAGATCGTTTTGTAAATGTTGTTTATCACCATCAGTATTAACCTTTCTAAACAGTTTTGTGTCGTCCGCAAATTTCAGTACGTTACTTGTTATACTGTCGTCCAAGTCATTGATATAAATTAAGAATAATATAGGTCCTAATACTGATCCTTGAGGTACCCCACTCAAAACCGATTTCCAATTTGAAACTTCGCCATCTACTACAACTCGTTGTCTTCTGTCAGTCAGCCATTGTTCTATCCAGTCAGTTATGCTATCCCCGATACCATGGGCTTTTAATTTAAGTAGCAATCTTTGATGTGGCACTTTGTCAAAAGCTTTCTGAAAATCTAAGTAGATAATATCTACTGGCGATCCCTCGTCTATCCACTTAGTGATTTCTTCCAAAAACATAACACATTTGTTAAGCATGACCTCGCTTTAAGGAATCCATGTTGAGATGAATTTAATAATTTATGCTTAACGAGGAAGTCCACCATATGGTCTTTAATTAACCTTTCTAATAATTTACAAATCACTGACGTTAAACTCACTGGTCTGTAATTCTCTGACTTATTTCTCGAACCCTTTTAAATAATGGTATGATGTTTGCTTCTTTCCATTCAAACGGAACAACTCCCTCTTTTAATGACAAGTTGAATACTCTTGCAAGTGGTATACTGATTTGATCTACTGTTTCCATTAGTAATTTTGGAGGAATCCCATCCACTCCCGGTGATTTGTTATCCTTCATTGCCTTTATTTTCCTAGCTACCAATTCTGGAGTTACAACTAACGGTCCTAAATAGTCAGATTTAGTCCCCTGAAATTTAGCATCAGCAACTGGTAATGAACTAATATCTTCTTTTGTAAACACTGAACTGAAGTAACCATTTAGGTCTTCCGCCATTAAAAACCCCTGTGATATTATATTTCCAGCACTGTCTTCTAGAGGTCCAACCTTGTCTTGTACGTTTTGTTTACTCCTGACATATGCATAAAAACTCTTGCTGTCAGTTTTTATGTTACATGCCAGTTTTTGCTCATAGCTTCTTTTAGATTGTCTGATTTCAGTTGTAGCTGCATTAAGTGCCTCTTTGTATTTTGCATAGTCTTCTTCCTTTCTGGTACGTCTATAAACCCTCCACATAGTTTGTTTTAGCATTATTTTTCTAATTGCCTCTTTTGACACGTGTTTCTTTCTACACCGTTTTCCTTGTTTTCGGAAGGGAACAAATTTATCAATGATACTCTCAATTTCATATTTTAGAATATTCCAACATTCAATTGCAGTCTTATTCATCAGCATGTTATTCCAATCTAGCTGTGCTAAGTATTTTCTCATATCTTTGTAGTTACCTTTGTGGAAGTTTCTCTTGTACGTTTTCTTATTTTTACTTTCTGATTTTACATTGATGTCAAAATGTATTTGATTATGGTCACTATTACCCAATGGTTCAAATATTTTTACATTGTCCACTAATTCTTTTTGTGATGACAAAACTATATCTAATACATTTTCTCCCTGGTTGGTTCTAGTACGTGCTGAGTAAGAAAGCTATCCTGGATTAAACATAGAAATTGTTGATCCTCAATCCCTGTGCTCTCTAGAGAATTCCATTGTATGTGTCCATGGTTAAAATCTCCCATTATGATACATTCCCCTTTACTAACTTCCTTTATAGCGTTTTTTATTTTTGTGTTGTCCTCTTCGTTTATGTTTGGACTTCGGTAAACTAATCCAACAGTTAATTTTGAATTTCCTGAAACAATTTTGCACCAAACAGCTTCATCGCAATCTGCTTCCCTTTCTAGTTTCATTTCATAAGCCTGAATAGATTCTTTAACATATAAAATAACTCCCCCGCCCCTTCTTCCTATTCGATCTTTCCTAAACATTACGTATCCTGTCAGTCCTAATTCAGCATCTGTTATATCTATGTTGGCCCATGATTCAGTTATACCAATTATGTGAGGGTCAATATCTTCTACCATAATGTTTAATTCGTTTTTCTTATTTACTATGCTCCTTGCATTTAAACATACGCATCTATAACCTTTTTCAGAGATGTTTTTCGGATGATTTGATATTGGTTTATCTGTGCTAGTGGTCTCTTGTTCTGCTTGAGACACCTCTAGGTAACCCCCCTGCACTTCTAGTTTAAAGAATGTTTACTTCCAAAAATATTTGTCATTGTACCCAAGTCGCTATCTACTGCTGCTGAAAGTTTGTCCGCGAATACTGCCGCCCCCTTTCCACTTAAATGAAGCCCATCCTTCATGTACATATCACCCCTCCCAACAAAACTTTCCCATAAATCCACAAATCCAACTTCCTCTTCCCTACACAGCCTCTGGACTAACATGTTAATTGCCATCCCCCGACAATTTCGATATTTATGACCCCTCCTGCCCATCACAGGTAAAATCCCTGACAGTATTACCTGCTCAACCCGCGTCTGTTTTAGTGTTCTGACCAACTGCCTATATTTCCTAACTATGGCAGTTGTACCCTCCCTCTCTACGTTATTTGTCCCTACATGTACTAAAACAGATCCACCCTTACCCGAGCCTACGATGTTTTTTACCCTCTCAGTTATCGCCTCTATTTTGGCTCCAGGCAAGCAGACCACCACATCATCTCCCTTGTTTAAGACTCTGTCGGTCTTCCTAACTATCGAATCCCCCACAAACACCCTCGCTCTCTTCTTCTCAATGTTTGCTTTCAATTGCATTTATTAAAACGTACACCTGGTATTTGACACAACAAGCGTACATACGTGCACAAAATGGCAACTACTTCGATGACACTGCTCTTATTAAAACATATTCGATTTGTCATCTCTGAAACTGCTTGCTTAGGAAAATCGGACGCTTAGCATTTCGTAGCCGACGTCCGTTGTCACACCTATTTCATGACCAGTAAATCAAACAATGTTGTTCCTTTCTCCTGTTCCACGAAACATTGGAAATTCACTGTTAGCCAAATCTACACGCCCAATTTCTTCCCGTATGTCTCTTAAAGATCGTTGAGAATATTGTTTCAGATTCAGATAATGTACGCATTTAAATCAAACATGCGATCTTGCTCCATAAATGACCAGAGGTAATCCTTAGGAGACGAAGAAGAGTTAATACGCTGACAATTATCTTATTCATTGCTGTTAAATGAATGTGAGGTTGTTAAAACAGCACTTCAAAACACGATTTCCTGTATATTGTGCGGAATGAACATTATGTTGGGCATGCTATGTGAATGGAGATTATCACCAGAAATCATATATGCATTTGTTTTAGTTCAAAGCCAAGAGATCATCGTTCAACTAAGGCAACACACTGCTCTGCTGAGAGATCACGAACAATATTTGGAAGACGCTAGGACATCCCAGGAGCAGATGACAGGTATGGTGCATATTCCAGCTTTGCCTATTGTGCAGATTAGAGAAGAAGAAGAACAGTGGCAACTGGTTAAAACTGGTCAAAACTGGTTAAAACTCGAGTTGTATCTTTTCGGGTTAGTTTATCACGTTGAGTAAGCTCATGACAGCTCTTTATATGATCCATTATTGAAAAGGGAACATGTAAATAACAAGTCACAC
This sequence comes from Lamellibrachia satsuma, assembly GCA_033239005.1. NCBI lineage: Eukaryota > Metazoa > Annelida > Polychaeta > Sabellida > Siboglinidae > Lamellibrachia > Lamellibrachia satsuma. Next base: position 557,119 of record BSQZ01000111.1, read on the forward strand.
AGGATGTACATAAAGACGGTATTCCATATAAGGAACCACGTGGTAAATCAAAAGTTTTATGAGTCAACTCAAATGCTACTACAGCTGAGTTAGACAATGGCCTATCACCTGTATGCTTTGAAGAACCTGCGTCACGTTAAATCCTCACAGATGTAGCATGCATCTGCAGTGGGGGAAATCTTTGTGTAGTTGGATGTGGCCTCTAACCGGAGCAATCATCCACTGACATATGTATTTGTAAAATTTAATGTGGTTATTTAAATATTCGTTTGATAGATGAACCACACAACATTATTTACAAATGTCTGGTGTGTGTGTGTGTGTTAGATGGTACTATGCATATTCTGCCGAACTGCTAATTTACCAATGGTGTAACTGGCGGGACTACTCTAGTCGGTATGTGTACTGGCAACGAGCATTGTTCTATAAGAAAGATAAATTGGTCAACCGTTTTGTACATCTGTCGGAGTGCCCCAAAAATGCCTTTTGTTGCCACTAATGTTTATCTGATGCCTTGATAATAGCGTGCAAGATGCGCAATATAACCTTAGCAGCACGACCTCGATAAGTGGTAGAGAAATATCCAATATTGATAAACGGAGGATACCTAGAAATAGTAGCATCCTCTAACTATTTCGGTTCGACCATCTCCTCTGAGGGCAGCTCTACCAAGGAACTATGCGGTCGAATACACCTGAAAAATCAGGTAATGTGAACAAATGGAATACGTTGACAAACCACATCAACACTTCACCGAAACTAGACAAATGTCTGGTGGGTGCGAAAACTGGTCCCTGAAAGATAAACAATCGCTTTTTAGATTAAATTCTACAGACGGATGCAAAAACAACATCATACAGAAATTACATAACAAACGAATCCATGACTCGGATCATCAACGAACTTACAGGACGACAAGAACCACTCTTGACGACTGTCAAACGTCGCAAACTACAGACCACCTAAAATGTGGACGAAGAACGTTTTGAATTTTCAACTACGGGTGCCTTTTGACCATGCTCACAACCATACCAAATGGAAGGTTTCTTTCGAGACTGTCACGCTTGCAACCCGAAGACCTACCCAGTCAACGGATATGTGAGTGAGTGAATGAGTGAGTGAGTGAGACAGAGACAGAGACAGAGTGAGTGAGTTAGTGAGAGAGTGACAGAGTGAAAGAGTGTGTGTGAGAGAGAGAGAGAGAGAGAGAGAGAGAGAGTGAGTGAGTGAGTGAGTGAGTGAGTGAATGAGTGAGTGAGTGAGACAGAGACAGAGACAGAGACAGAGTGAGTGAGTTAGTGAGAGAGTGACAGAGTGAAAGAGTGTGTGAGAGAGAGAGAGAGAGAGAGAGAGAGAGAGAGAGTGAGTGAGTGAGTGAGTGAGCGATAAGCGAGCGCATGATGTCCGCCTATGTTGTCAGAGTTTATGTTCATGGTTTGAGAGAGCAACTACGCTATAACTTTTATGAATGGCCAACTTTGCGATTAACTCTCAACAAGCAATCGGCTAACTCTGAATCAACATGGCTTCGCTCCGATGTTAACTATAATAGTTATTGTGAGTATTTGGAACTCCCACTGTGGTGGAAAATGTGGGGTGTGGGCGTAGCCTTCTTGGAATTCATCTTGGAATCATAACATACGATAAGTAAACGCGTAACAAAAGTCGTCTTACCACAGCGCCCTCTATCGAATGGAGTTGTGCCCTCTATTGGACTACTGGCACCACTAGATGGGTACACGTAGGGACAGCAGTGCACGTGGTGCCCTCTAGAGAATGAAGAATAAGATTAATAAACCAATGTATTAGTGAACGTGTTCATTCGACAAGATGGACACGCGGTAGAAGCATCATCGCCGGTTCGACGGGGTGAGGTAAGACAACTTTTGCTAAACGCTAATACATCCTCGATCATCGACTCACAACCACCCGATAAAGTGATGTATCGACCTATGTATCTCATCTAACCAATCATGTATCCGGGTCGCGTAAAATACATTGAAGAAGCTTTTCCAGATGCAACATCGGTTCCGTATGACAATATGTTGATTGATTTGAAACAGGGAACACCCGAACACATGAGACAGCACATGAATATTTTTTCCAGACGACGATGTTCAGTATTCCTACTTGCCAAGGACATGATTTACGAGATGTCGGAGTTCATGAAAAGAAACAAGTGTATGAAATTGACGATCCCGCGATCAAGGCACATTCGTACACAAAGGCGATCGGAAGCAACATGGTGGATCTCGTGATCGAAGTTCTGAGAAAAAAGTACGCCAAATGAGCGAGTCGCAGTCGCCAGTCGCAGTTTATATATAGGTCTCTTACTAATGAGTCGGGAACGCCTCGATGACGCGACAGTTGACTAGCTTCAATAAGACGCCGATTGATCTTCGTAGGAGCGATTGTGATATGTTTTGTACTGTATATTTCTGCGTTCGTTGTTAGACAGAACATTTTAAAGTCGTGTACTGGTGCGAGGGGGTATCGCGTTGTGCAGCGATACGAATGAAGTCAACCGAAGTTCGCTGAAGGAGACTACATCAGAAGCTACCTCAACTTGTTTGGCGAACACGACTCCTCGCTACCGGCCCCTACTCAAGAAGAGCGCCGTGGCGTGGTTTGACTACAGCGATTCGTGCACAGCCGACATCACTCGTCTGCACACACTCGACACACACGTTCAAAGGAGCGGTGCTGAGACCGTCGTCGAGTACTTTGCGCTTCGTGTAGAAATACGTGAGCGCGGCTCCTCCACGTAGGTAAACAGGAATGACTCATTCACATGGAAACCTCGACTTCACCCGCACCCGTTACTTCGACTGGACAGCACGCGTAGGAACGCGTCCAAAGTGACGCGGGTTCGCTGCATTGATTCGCGTTTCAACCTGAAGCTGGGTCAAAGACCATTGTCGTTATACGGCTGCCGCGACACGTCCATTGGCATGTACAGAAATTTGGGTGTGTCCGTCGACAACATGTCAAGTTGATTTTTTATTGATCACGAAATTCGAAGAGATATGATATCCTTCGGCCGTGTCATCGAGAAAAAAGTGAGCTACCCCACGTTTTTAAAAGCGTTCAGATCACATTTTCCCCGAGTTCAAATCGATCACGAGAAGTTCCTTGAAATTAATGTATTTACCCCCACTCAGTCTGCAATTGGCCAGTTCGTCGAACGCGTCTTCGTACGATTCTTTCAGTGTGTCATATACAGTCTGTGCTGTCTAGAGTCTATGCTATAGCATCGTATAGTCCACTATCTTGTTCAAATAGAAATACGTGACGAAATAGCGTGGCTGCTCGTGTCCGGTACGTATGACGCCAAGCTCACGCTTAACTATTCGTGGTTCGCTATCCGCTGGCCATTGGCGCTGTCTGGAGGAAGGTGCGTGGTATCGAAGTAACATTAGAAATTGAAGGTCGCGCGGTACGGCCATCGGTCTCTACGAATTGATAAACAATCACGCTCTTTTGGAAAGCGGTGTTTTTGCTGTTGACGTAGAACGTGACGTTTGTCACGAGTTCGCTGAATACGAGCGCTGGGAAGCTGCACACTGCAGTACACTGTACTGTCAGATGCGTTTCAGAAACTTGTCAAAATCGTCGCGGTTCGCGATTAAACTGGGTTCTTCCAGGTAAAGCCCGCAACAATTGTTCGACGAATGAAAGTATCTGTACTGGCCTGTTTGCTTGTTCCTCAGTATAAACCCTTAACTCAGATTGATCTTGAAAGTGGTGTTCCGCTGGTCGAAAAGACGACTCAATTGACTCTCTATAACTCTCGTGTCCGTAGTGTCCAGACGGTAATTATTTATATTCTGCACGTATGTGCATATGCTCGACCAGTGACCGTGTATCACTTCTTGCAAATCTTCCGACACGGCGTTGTTGGCTAACGAAAGAACGGATGGGGTTGCACTGGATAATTTACAACAGTGATATAAGATATAACACGAGAACAACCGCCAGGTTGCGCACCTGCTGCAACGCAAACCATTCCAGGATCCCGTAGCGTTGAGGAAAACATCTAACAAGTCTGGTTTCCTATGCACTTGCATCACCAATTGTGCTGAGAAAAATAACGCCTTTTATTCGCTAGAGGTCTTTTTGTATACATGCTAGATCCCGGCTTTTCAACAATAACCCGATATGTGCTTTTTGGACGTTTCGGTAACGGGGGTGGCCGGCATTACAACGTCGTAAAGGATGATACGGTACAACGGCGATTCGACTACAGCGGTAGGACAACAATAAGTACACCACAATATATTACATTCACACAGTGGTTTCATTTCTGTTTGAAGGTCTTCCATTCACGTTCATTACACACGACAATTAGTATTGGGGCATCTTCTTTCTACAGAGGTCAGGGATAATGCTACGCGTTCCCACCAATGAGTGCCCAGGGGTTCGATACATCATTCACCAAAGGGCGCTACTTCATTTGATTATGATCGCCTCACGCATCGCGAGGTTATATCGGGGCTAGGAGCCATGCTTTAGTTCGCTAGGGATACCATACGCAATTCCAAAATGAATTTCAGGATGGCGACGTCCGTGTACCAACAGTACACCACCATCACACATGGGTTCAAATATGGCTGCGCCCACACCACCACGTTTATCACTACACTGGGGGTCCCAAAATATCCCTTATAGCTACTGACAATATATCTGATAATAATTATATTGTCATTCCATTGTCAGCAGAATGATGTTGTAAGGTTACGTCAGTTACCTACCGTAGTTGACATGCCAGTGTTGAAACAATGTTGTAAATGTTGAAATCAAAGTGTGGCCTTTTGATTAACCTACTCGTGGCCATTGCCACAGTCGAACTAACACTGGTGTTAAATCGGTTAATCCGTGTTGGAGACCAGTATAGTACCAATTATAGCATTTGATTGGATAACCCATTCTCAACCAACTAACGCCTAACCAGCATTGGTGTTACATCGGCTAACCACCAGTAAGAATGACAATGTTGGAGCATTGTTAGCATGATTTCAGGCAATCAACCATATGGTCAATGGTGGCATGACATTTACTAATACATGATTGGTATGTGCTAAAGCATGTAAACTGGGATTAAATAAATCTTTATCACGTATCGGTTGTGTACGTTTACGAATACAATCCCAATTGTATAGTATTGTGTATTTTGTACAAGTCATAAGATTATTATTATTACTGCATTACGTATTTCAATATAATACAGAGCTAAGTTATATTTCATATAATGTTTTTCTTTGTTTATATGTTTGCTGAAATTGGTTGGATTTCATGTGTTGTTGATGCCTATGCCAAGTGTCACATATTATTGTCATTGTACAGTTTATCAGAAACACAAAATATAACCAGTTGGTAGTTTTATTGCCGTATCTTCCTTTCAGATGAACTAAAGACTTTTGAGAAACATCTGAAGGACGTTCAACGCCACAGGATTGCAGATTATCTAAGTAAGAAAGATAATGAAGATGAACACTACATTGTCAAGGACTTAAATGAGTTGTATGTTGATCTTCGCATCCACAACAAGAAAGATAATTACAAAAGAGTGGAGATTCGGACACATCATGACCTACTTGAATTGCAGAAAGATGTCGACACTTGTGATCCAGTTGGAATAAATGACTTATTCCGACCTGAAAGAGAAGGGGCCTTCATCCCTAAAAGGTTGTTGGTAATAGGAAAGGCAGGGATAGGCAAGACCATGTTGACCATGCACATACTTGATAAGTGGATAAACGGTCAGTTACCACCGCCATTTAGATACCTCTTCTACTTTGCTCTACGGGACCTGTCATATATTGGTAAATCTTCACAAGCAGACCTGTTCTTCGATCATCATGATCAGGAAATTACAAAGCCAAGTGATCATGTCATAGCTGAATTTTTCAAGCTAATTTCTGCCTGTCCCGACCAGTGTCTCTTGATAATGGATGGCTTAGATGAATGTAAACAACTTTCTCCCAACGCCGTCAAATATGAACACAACGAAAAAGTTGAAATGCGCAAGCTTTTGTCATCTATTATACAAGGACAAACACTTAAGCGCGTCACTGTACTTGTGACTTCTAGGCCTGGCAGCATCTCAGATTACAATATGTATGACAAGACAACAGAAATTTATGGCCTGACCCAAATCAAGATCTTGGAGTACATCTCGAAATTCTGCAGAGGAGACAACCAGTTAAAGACATGCATAGAAGAATACATAATGGCAAACACAAATATAGCATCGTTATGTTATATACCGGTTCAATGTGGTCTTATCTGCCAAATTGTCAGAGCTAAAGTGAAACACCACATAGAGGAACAGTCACTCAGTTGTATATTACGGCTGTTGAACATTTGATGATTGAGCAGCATCCTCGCTTCAAAGCCAAAGAAATAGGAGTCAATGACAATGTAGTTGGCCAGCTCAGAGAACCCCTTCTCAATCATGCAACACTCGCAAGAGACGGAATGGGAGAGTCGCCAATAAAGGTAACATTTTCAGAGGACGAAATTAAGGCGTTACACTTGGAAGAAGCTGCTATAGAATGTGGTCTGCTAACCGTCTCAAAGGAGAAGAAAGGAACTGTCCTAAGAAAGCATAGTAGCATATACACATTCAACCACCTCACTGTACAAGAACTTCTGGGAGCAGTTGATCTAGTGTCCAGTCCACAGAAAGCAGAGTCTATGATGGTGAAATCAGCAAATGATGGTCAACTTGACCTACTGTTGATGTTCCTCTGTGGATTGGTAGGCGACCATGTAAACAAGAAATTTCTTGACACACTCGGCTGTCAAATAAATATGACTCCAGAACGTTTACTCCAGCTTGTCATTCAGCGAGAGTATGAGAAAACAGAAAGGCGTCGCATACAGATGATTGCAGACAGTTCTATATCGGTTCACGATAAGTCAATTCATATACAATTTGACCGCCAACAAAGCGCCCTTTTAATGTTGCTAATGATCTTCGAATCCCAGCATCCAGAACTTTGGTCCACAGTGAAAGACTATGCGAAGGAAGATGATGATACGCTTAATCTATCTCACATGCACATCAGTCCCGTCGAATTACAAGCCATGACGTTCATATTCCAGAATAGTGATTTCAACTCACTTAAGTAAGTACCACCTTTTAAATACGATCACTATTATTGTGTATATGTGTTCATTGTATTCAAATTAGGACTGCCATATGTTGCTCCGTTGATTACTAATACCCAGGGACTTTAAAATATGATGTCACTGCTGGCGCCCATGATAGCAACATTTAATGTCTTAATGGCGGTCCCCATGAATTTCGCGAGATATTGTTCAGGGGATATGTTTCTGATTATTGTACTTCAGGATTCAGTCATGCTGACGTGTTGTTGCCCTTTCTCAACCAACACCATGACGTTTTATCACTCGTCGTGTCTCTTGGAAGATATTACATGCCCTGAATATCACTTTTGACTCGCTTCCAGTGCACCACCACAAACATTCTCTGGGATTTATTAATTGAGCTCTTATGTTAAAACGCCATCCTCAACTGATTTAGCCTATCGCAAATCCGTGTGACTTCCCGATCACATGATAAAGTTACGAAATTTCACCAAAAGTTTTCAGCGATAATTTAATAGTTTGTCTGATGATTTCACACACCAAACTACGTACAAAAGTTGCACAAATGAGCTAGCATGTTGTAACGGATTCTAGGTAGGTTTGATGTTTCGCAAAATGTATCGAAGGGGGACTTTTAAAATTGCTGATATATGTTACAGATTGGGTTTTTGCCAACTGTCAGGACGCGAAGTAGAGAAACTTGCCAGTGAGTTGTCAAAACTCAGACATCTGAAACATCTCAGGTGGGCAGAAACACCAATATGTTCATGTAGGCATATATATATATATATATATATATATATATATATATATATATATATATATATATATATATATATATATATATATTTGTTTATGCATGGTTACACCTCGTTAAAAGCATATACGCGTCGCTCATATGGCAGTTACAATGCGTTACTCGATATATATATATATATATATATATATATATATATATATATATATATATATATATTCATATATATATATATATATATATATATATATATATATATAGTCATATATATATATATATATATATATATATATATATATATATATATTCATATATATATATAGTCATATATATATATATATATATATATATATATATATATATATATATATATATATATACAGCGCATACATACATTATAAATAACAAATGTGCTTTCATTTATTTGTAGTTTGTACTTCAACGACTTCAGTGATCCTGCTAGTAGCGATACCCTCGTTGAAAACGTGTTGAAGATGACATCACTGCAGACACTGGAGTAAGTTGAACACATGCCATAATTACGCTATTTGTGAAGTGCATTACATTATTCACAGTATGTACAAACTGAAAGTTTCACTACTGAAAGTCAATCTATTAAGGTAATCCATAGCGAATGATAAGTCCACCGAACTATTTACCATGGATGGATGCAATTGGCTCGGCATGTGTATGGAGTAGATGCAATATTGACTATGAGAGCACTGACAACTTAATCATAGAAGCAATGGAACAAGTGAATTTATATTAATATTAAATTAGAAAATACAAAGATACATTTAGCATACGTTTAGCTGCCATCAATGGAATATGCCCTGGTGCCAAGTCCATAAACGTAGGGGTTTCCCAAGGATCCATTATAAGACTTTTCGTATTCATTATATTAATTCTTGGGCATCTCTATCCGGAAAGAATTGTCCTGGACACACTTAGTAAAAAGATGGCCACAGATGCAGTAAAGCAGCGTGGTCTCATGAAAACAGGTTAACATTACTTGAACCCAAACCAGCGGGCTATGATCTACAAGAGCATGGTGATATCCAAGATGGAATGTCTCATATGTATGGATGACAGCCTCTGAAGCATCGATAGGCAGACTTGATGCCACCCAGAGGAGAGTTCACAATGTAATAGTTATGCCAGAAGCTTCACTGAGCAGGAATGCCATCCAACCACTAGCACAAAGAAGGCAAGTTGGTGCACTCATCTTGTTCCACTGGACATATTAGGGAGATGCACCAACTTTACCAAATAGCATGCTAGTAGTGGCGCCACCAAACGGCTGCTGTGGCAGTTCCACCCTCAAACACTGCTGGACATACGAGGGTATCCTTGCCAACTGCCTCCCATCTCCAGAATGAACATCCAGATGAAATATTTACCATCTGGGAGAGAGATGATTTCAAAAAAGAAGCCAACGCCTTCCTTGATGCCTTGCGTCAGCGCCCTCCCCCAGAGAGAGGAGAGGACAGCTGATCTACAAGGAAGAAAAACGTGTAAAACTGTTTATTCAGCATTACTTTGAGAAGCATTTATACTGGGCTAAATTTTATTTGCTAATGTTCATTTGATTTAGTTTATACATGTTATATGTTATTACAAGGTAAATTATGAAATGATGCTTGTTCAGCCTAAATAACTGCATAAGTAGGGTTGAAATCCGTTATCGGCAACCCAATATCTAGACTGGACCAGACGAATGTCTTTTGTATTTATAAATATTGCGCTTATGCCATATTGGTTTAGAATGAAGTTCACGCCTTAATAAGTAAATTGTTTTGAAATTAATTCATAATTGAAAGTTTTTTTTATTTGTATTGTAACAGTTGTTTGTGTGTTTGTGTTTTGCTGTAAGATATTGTGGACATTATTTGATAAATTATAAACAAGTACATGTTGGGTGTACGTGTTCAGAATTTATATTAATTTTCTTATCTTTCACTTAAATTTCCCCTACCAATAGAACATATAACAATTTCAACAGCGACATAATGCATTGCGCTGAACAAAGCGTCCATTCCAGTTAACATTCTACAGATGACGAAATGTGACTTTATTTATGTATTGTGAGCATTTTTCAAACCATCGGTCAATAAATAAACAGTCAAATATATACTGTTTCGTGTTACAGCTTAAGGTCCTGCCACATCTCGGCTGGTGCCATGAAGGCATTAGCGGGAGGTTTGCGTCTGTTGACAACACTGAAGACGCTCTTGTAAGTTGAATTTTTAAATGTATCCAAATGTATATATACTTATGTACAAAAAGAGTCGTACTAATATAATTAAATGTGCCCTAGTACAATATTATTTTATATGGTCTATTGTGTCTATGTAAATATATATTGTGCAAACAATAACTCAAATTATAATTAATAAACAATGTGGCACCACTAAAGGTTACTGGTGGTGCATCTAAATCCATCGTTTGTTTAAACACATTGTTTAAGCAAATCGATGAACCACTCAAATGTGACATTATTTTTGAGGGTTCAAACTTTCTTGTGACTTTCCAAACAAATTGTGCCTTTTTTGTGTTTCACAAAATGTACCTTGTCGTCAGAAATATTTAAATTTATACAGTCGAATTGACTGAAATATGCGTGTTTTAACTACGCTGCATCAAGTCACGGATATATTTTGTTCTACAGCCTCTCGGAAAACATCATTGACGCGGCGGCCGCTGGACAAATGTGTCGCAGTTTGCCGCATCTGTCAGAGCTGGAGATACTCTGGTGAGATGTGTAATTGTGTTGACTTGATTTAGTTTAATTTTGAAACATCAATTGTGGGTTACTCGATGAAACTTTCACACCGTTGCAAACACGCTGTTTAGAGTACAAGCACGAACCAAATAAATAATATTATGTTCCATTTTTTACACGTGTCACATGTAGTGTTCACTTTTTTATCCGTGACATATATTTGTAGGTTGGAGAGTTGCCACATCGATGACGCCAGTGCAGTCGACATCGCGACCATGACTGTCGAGTTACCGCGACTACATGTGTTCGTGTACGTCATTTCACCCGCCAATCTCATTTCTAAATCGGATAATTGATAATTACCCCGCCTGACGAGGCTTTTTATGCTCTACCCACCGACGACAAACGTAATGACAGTCTCAGTTGAGTATACATCGTGAAGTATCATTCCTAAGCGAAATTGTCGCTTTATTTATGTATATTTTGTAACACTCGTTTGCAAAAAAGTCACACTGTGACGTCTAATGTAGCACAATTATACATTTAGGGAAACTGTGCGACCATGTAGTGTCATCAAATGCGCTGTTCTCAATCGGCTTTTTATTGTAAAAAAGTATGTGTTAATAATAGATCGATAACAGTAGTTACAAGTAGAACACATTTTATGAATGGCTTTTCACAATAATAGTCGACGCGATAGAAGAGTCCCCTACGTGGGGGTGGTCCGTGTAATTACCCCCTGTTAGCAGAACAAATAATGTTAGGTAAATAGGCGAAGGTTGTGGCCTGAGGGTGAGCGTTTTACAGACAATGTATCGTTGTGTTCGTTGTAGACTCCAATTCAATCACGTCACAGACGGAGAGCGACGTATGAAAGAGATCCTCTGTCAGAGGACGAAACTGGACGTACTGTGAGTAGATCTCTTGTCTCTTAGCACTGACATATACACGCACAAATGTACGCTTTTTCGCACGCGGCACGATCACACACACACACACACACACACACACACACACACACACACACACACACACACACACACACACACACACACACACACACACACACACACACACACACACACACACACACACACACACACACACACACACACACACACACACACACACACACACACACACACACACGTACGCACGCACGCACGCACGCACACACACACACACAATAAAAAAACACATGAACTCGACTCACACACGCACGAACGCACGCGCACGCGCACACACTTACACACATCCACGCACGAACGCACGCACGCACGTCCGGCGCGCGGACACACACATCACACACGCATGCACGCTCGCACACACGCACGCACGCACAGGTCAGCGGTTTGCAATATACCCACGAACTCAAGTGTACTGCATTGTTAACACGTGTCGCATGTCGAGTTTATTTTACCCGTGATCATTATTTGTAGGTGGGAGAATTGCTACAACATCGACGCTAGTGCGGTTGACATCGCCGCTAAGTTATCGCAACTACTGAAATATGAGTAAGTCTTTGATATCTAAAGTTATTTCACCGCCAGTCTCATTTCTCAACTGGGCAACCATCTGACGCACGCACGCACGCACGCACGCACGCACGCACGCACGCACGCACGCACGCACGCACGCACGCACGCACGCACGCACGCACGCACGCACGCACGCACGCACGCACTATTTAGCTGTATACCCGTGATAATTATTTGTAGGGGGAAGTTTTGCAACGTCTACACTAGTGCGTTTGACAACGCATCAATCTCTGCTGGGTTACCGGGACTACGGATATTTGTGTAAGTCTATTACCTTCATCCATTAATTTTATTTTTATTAACTGGGCAACTACCCCGTCTGACAAGGCATTTTATACTCTACGTACTAGCTACAACACGTTGTGACAGTCTCCATCAAATATATATCGTCAAGTGTTGTTCGTAAGATAAGTTGTCGTTTTATTTATTTGCACTTTGTTTTTATTCCATACCACACTCATGTCAAAAACAGGTTAACCTGTAATGTTTTAGTCGCGAAATTAAACATTTTGGGAAATTATACGACTCTCTTTGGGGTGGGTCAGGACACCGCGTGAAATCATCAACTAGTAACATGACAAATAATGTGAGGCGTGTGAGTTTAGTGGGGAAAAGAGGCCAGCATTGTGAGTAAAGGGAGAGATATATATGTTTGTTGTAGATTCCATTCAAGGCACGTGTACGAAGAAGGACCGAAGGAGATCTTCTGTCGGAAGACTGAAATGGATGAACTGTGAGTAGATATCTTGCATCTTAACATTGACATATACACACGTACACACGCACAGACGCAAGCACGCGCACACGCGGGCGCACTCGCGCACCCCTCCCCCCCACACACAGGAAAACACGCACTTTTGCACACAACGCACATGCGCCCAGGCGCGCACACACGAACGCGCGCACGCACGCATACACACAGGCATATGCACACACACACACACACGCACACGCACACGCACACGCACACGCACACGCACACGCACACGCACACGCACACGCACAAGCACACGCACACAAACACAAACACACACACACGTATGCACGCACGAATGCACGCACGAATGCATTCAGTTAAACTGTCACACAGTTAAAATTGCGCCTTCACACCAGGCTTGTTAACAAATGCAAATGCAGTTGAATGCGCATTTGAATGTTGAGCATTTGAATTCGCATTCAAATGCCTCCATAATGTTTTAATGCATTTGCATTTAAATGCGTATTTTTCCATTCTGGCCTAACTGAGGAATTAGCCTTTCATTCCCTGTCATGGTTCCCAGTAAACTGTCAATTGTGTATTCATTCCTTCCATTTCCATCATGGAAATGACTCTACAGACATGTTCATGTAGTGGCACTGGTATGTGGTGGGACTAAATGGTTACAATAATGTGCTACTGCATTTACTAAATAAATTAATAATGTGTTTGTATGCATTACATTGTTTTTTTCTACAAATAAAACAAATTGTTAATATAGAGTCAAAACATTTGACATTAATTCAAATGCATTCGCAAATGTGTAACCAAAACATTTGCATTTGAATGCGACCCCAAAACATTTGCATTTGCATTTGAATACGTTCATGAAAAATGGCATTTGCATTATCATTTGCATTTGAATCAAGTGAAACATTTGCATTTGCATTTAAATGTGTTGACATGCATTTGTTAACAAGCCTGCTTCACACACGCTGTTTAGAACATATGTACGAACCATCTTAACTGTATTGCATTGTTGACACGTGCCACATGTCGTGTTCACTTTACTCGTGACATTTATATGTAGGTTGGAGAAATGCCTAATCGAAGACGCCAGTGCAGTCGACATCGCGGCCATCGCAGCCGAGTTACCGCACGCATATGGTGAATTCATGTAAGTCTTTGAACTTCATTTGAAATGTCACATCAGCCGCCCATCTCACCTACCAACCATCTAGTTATATTGTCTGATGGGGTATATATCCACCGACGACAACACTTTGTGACAGTCTCCGCCGAGTATATCCCGTCAAGTTTCTTCCAAAAGAGAAATTGTAATTTTATTTTTTTTACACACAACACTCTTCTCAAAACACTCTCACACTGCTACGTCTGACGTGGCGATGTTTTAACATTTAGGGGCAGTTTGCGACTGTGTGTACTATGTGTGCTCTTGTCAGTCGTCGCTTTATTACCACAAATATAAAACGTACTAAACCTGTTGTTACATATTGAATACATTTTTCACGAACAAATTTTCACAGAAACAGTCGGCGATAGACAACTAAGACGATATCAGTATAATCAGCAACTGGTTACTAGTAGCAGGACAAATAGTGTGAAGTGTGTGTTTAGTGGGGTAAATAGGCAAGGTTTTGGCCGAAGGGTGAAAATGTTACAGATAACGTCTCGATGTGCTCGTTTTAGACTCCGAAACATTCACCTGACAGACGACGGACAGTGGCGTGTGAGGGACATCCTCTGTCTGAAGACGGAACTAGAACCAGCGTGAGTAGATCTCTTGTCTCTTATCACTGACATACACGCACGCACGCACGCACGCACCCACACGCACGCCCATTCGCGCACACACACACACACACACACACACACACACACACACACACACACACACACACACAAACAAACAAACACACGCGCGCGTACAAGCGCACACATGCACACACCCGCTCGTACGTACGCACGCACACACGCACGCACGCACGCACGAATGCAGGCTCACACACACAGTCGTGTATGATCTCACTGACACACATACGCATAGACGACGGAATGTAACATTCGTGTTATTTTTGTTTGTAGTCTGGCAGGCCAGCAGCCGCCGCCAGTAGAGACGTGGAAATGTGCCAGTCTCTGTGAGGGGGGACGGTATGAATTGTTCTACCAGCGGCCACTCTCACAGGTGACATTGATGAAAACGACACCTAAATCCCGTCACACAATGAGTTTCTTGACATCTGCTCTATCAAACTATCGCTCCTAGTGATGAGTGAGATCTGCAACAATATACAGCCACAATCGAATTAGTTGAGCGTCACATCGGTAAAATGTCGTTTGTTTTTAATTCCTGGTTTTTTTGTCGAGTCATTTAAAACAACATATTTCAACTTTCAGCCACATTAATTTCAATGGAACTTGGGCAATTGGTTTATTAAAACTAATTTATAGATGGGACAATGTAATGTTGTGATGATTATTCAGTATAATACAATAAACAAACACGCACACACAAGGAAATTATGGAATAAGTATCTTAATTTATGTCTTCAATTTATTGTAATGTACTTTGGTTAGCATAACTGTAAATTATATATATATATATATATATATATATATATATATATATATATATATATATATATATATATATATATATATATATATATATATATACATATATATGATACATGGTGTGGAACAACATTGTTTCAGAATGCTACTAAAGTGGACTGGAGATTTTACGATTATTGTGCCAGCTTCTCTTAGGGTGTAGACGATAACTTTGTTAATGTGACGACAGTAACATTGTTAATGTGACTTGTAACAGCAAGTAATTTAACCAATGTCATATAATGTACATGTATATAGAGATGATGTTAGATCTGATGAAAACAAATCATTGTCGATTGTCATCTAAGGTGCCAGTCCAAAATCACCGCCAAATGTATTCTTCCTGTGCAAACTGTATTTCCACAATGTATAAATACTAGTAAACTTTTATGAAGTTCACTAGCTTGTCCGGTCCAAGTCTTTGTGAAGATAATGTATAAATATTAGTTAATTTGTAATCGGAAGATGGCGCCGCAGCTAATGTGCGAACCTTAACGAAATGCTATCAGTGCACTTGATTGGTTCCCGTCCACCATGTGTGGCGCCACTACGCCCAACGTGGCCACTTGATCATCTTTTGACAGCGACGAAGTGCACCTTCTGAATCCAGTAAAACCAAATATTATAGTATTCCTAAGCGTACATCATTCACATAGAGGACGTCATTTCGTTGAAAATATAAACATGACGTCTTAGCTTTATCCATATTGAAAAAAAAATGACGTTATTTTTTATCACTGTATTCTCAGAAACTTGACGTCTCTCTCTCTCCCTCTCTCTCTCTCTCTCTCTCTCTCTCTCTCTCTCTCTCTCTCTCTCTCTCTCTCTCTCTCTCTCTCTCTCTCTCTCTCTCTCTCTCTCTCTCTCTCTCTCTCTCTCTCTCTCTCTCTCTCTCTCTCTCTCTCTCTCTCTCTCTCTCTCTCTCTCTCTCTCTCTCTCTCTCTCTCTCTCTCTATATATATATATATATATATATATATATATATATATATATACCCCTTCTTATCTTCTTCGGGGCTTGTCCGGGAGGCATTTCTCACATATGTAGATGTGTTTTAATTGTCCGTCTTCTTTGCGCTCGACAGGCCGAGATTTATAACTAAATTTGTACTAACTCGACCAGTGAATATATAGAGTTCAGAAGTGTAGTCGACGCATTGTTCTCCAGGTTCGAAGCGATTATTATCGTGTGCATCAGACGGCTACGTACATAGTAGTAATAATCACTCACGATGACAACGAAAAGAACAGTGAAGATATATATCACTGTAAACAGTAAAGAAAAGTAACGAATGTAAACATCACTTAGATACTTAATGTCTACAAAAAAAAAATCGAAACATGGTTAAATCTGACCGGTATTTTTGAAGCCTAATGGTAAAGCAGGTATGGCCCCAGGACCACCCTTACTGGTAATTGGGTTGCCTAAAATTGTAGCTTGTACCGACCCTTGCAAACCATCCTCCACTGTATTCATACACCAAATTTACCAAATTCAAACGCCGTCACTAGAGGCGCTGTGATTGCTTAAATACCCAATACAGTTTACCATTGGTTAACTTGTTAAATCCTCCCACCGTCTCAACCGCTGGACAGTGACATCTACCAGCACTTCCTTGCCCAGTTTGCAAGTTAAACTGTTGAACTCTTGGAGCTGGGTCAAATTCAAGGACTCCCTCTCAGTTCCCCAATTACGTTGACCTCCGATGTCAGAGCAATTTAGCAAATGTCAGGATTAAAGGGAGGGTTGAAGCATCTAAACATTACCATCAATCTTTTAGATTTGTTCATATCCACTTGGGTGGTTTAACTATACACTTTTCGAAACCTGCTTTTCTGTAGCTAACCTAGGCTTAATATATCGATCAAACACCTCCAAATGACTTAGTAACATTAGCTATTAAAAACTAATTAAATGAAACTGGCATATAATTTACAATACGTCAAATAAGATAAAATCATGCATTTAATCTAGTTACTACCTATCTATTGCTCTTAATATTCCCCCGTCAACACTATTTGGTTAGGTTATCATGATGAAAAGTACGGATGTGTTAAAACAAGTGATTTACAGTTTGGTTGTAATTTTCAGGGCTTCACGGCTAAATGTACATTTTGTTTTAATGGACAATGTGAACTAATTTCTACACTTATAAATCGGATGCGTCTGTACATTTGAAAATATGGCATAGCTCCAGATTACCCATTTACTTTGTTGATACACCAGTAAAATATAGTAAACAAAGGTTTGCATTTAGGCCCAACTATTGGTCCTAGCATTTAACATGATATGGTTAACGATACGTGTCATTATTTAATATGGCGCGTAAATTCATTATCTGCTAATTTGTTGTTTTGGGAATTAATACAAAACGGCAATTATTTATGTCGTACCGTATCTCTTTATATGGTGTGTGTGTCTCTGGAACTTGCCATATAAATATGTAAATTGATTTATACCACATGGCACAAAGGTATCAGAAAAGGTTTTAGTCTATCTGTTTGCACTCACTCTAATATGGTGTCACTGTTAGCGGAATGTCCAATTCAAATTTAGATTCGAACTTAAACTCGAATGGTGCATTTTATGCACAGTTGTGTAACATTCAATAACACCACTTTGAACATGTTCCCACATCTAGCTTGTCACAGTAATTAGATTACTATGTGCGAGACTTTTAAGCAAAGTTTCATTGATAAAGATGTATTGTGTGATATAGATAATTATCTGTAACACGTGTATGTAATGTATGTAACACTTTTTAGCCAGTGACGAGCTGATGCCATAGCTCTCTGTTGTATTTTCCAAGTAATTGCACACATCGTTTTAATCTAATTGTACACCAACGTATGTAGTATTATTACAAGATAGCATTTTCAATGTACGCTGACTTCCACAAAAGCTCAACCAATCGACAAATTTGATGAGGCGAGCCAGTCATCACAGCGATTGCAATAGGCGTCGCCTGCACCAACATTGGAGTTTAGCTCATGCGGTGGGATCGAGTAAATCGACGAATATGATGCGCTGAAGCAAATCGTAGCACATATACTGCACTTTGCACCAAGTCGCCTGTTTACATGTAATAAATTTGTGTAATATACGTCACAAGTTTTGTTGGGCATTTTCAGAAAACGAAAAAGAGTTGGGCGTCGATGGTCAATGGGAGGGGAATTTGGTCAAACGTCGTAGTTTCCCACATAATATTGCGAACGTCCTGATACATGCTTTCCACAAAAAAAAGCAGAAAACGGATGTACCTATACGTTTACGTGTTTAGGCGTAAATTACAACACTATAAACAGCAGAACGTCGAAGTTTATTATTGTACGAATCTATGAATGTTATTACGTCGTTGTACTTGATGACGTCTAGACTACCGGCGTCACGCAGACCACGACATTGACAATAAGAAGAACATTATGTAAACTCGCAGTAAACACACGTGTCTGATAAGAAAACAGGATATAGATATGACACATGCCCTGGCTATTATGTTAACTTAAGTAAATAATAACTATATCAACAACCGCGTGATATCACCGCAATTGAAACTCGCCCGCAAACCACGCTTATGTGATAGGCGGCGCGCTATTAGTATTAAAACTGCCTGAACATGGTGACACACATACCGATAATGTTATGTTCGAAACGACCGTCAAGTATCAAATCCACAAAAGCGCTCGCGAATACATGTTGTTTGCCTTGATCAACGCTATATAGCAAGATCTATTTGAAAATATGGATACAGTTGCAACAATGCTTCATCTAATATTAACGATTGTTGTCAAATTTAATATCCAACATGATTGCTGCATTATGACCATTATAAAACTACAGTATTTTTGCATATCTGTATCTCACCCTAAACAGAGAAAGGTTTGATTGTGACTATTATGAAATTGTCAGTACGTTGCAACATTCACAACTTTATATTTCCAAAATTATCCCAATATGAACATGTCATGTTGTCCATCCTATGCTCGTGTCGTTGTGTGTAGCCATTCAGTTTCGTCATCTCGCGAACCACTGACTCCCACTTCCTCGACGAGAAAACCGAGAGTAGATTTTCGACACGTCATATCTCTGACGAATAAGAATCGCTGAAACGACGATGACACATATCGCCGTGACACCGAACGCGATACCAACCGCTGCCCCTGGTGACACTTTGTTTGTCGTCCCTGTGAAATATGTTCAAGGACAGTGAATTACTAGGTAGTTGGCAATGTATACAATACAATGCAGTGCAATACAATAAAATGTACGTGGATGTTTGATTTTAACCATTCTTACATTAAATGCTATCACAACGAGTACTTGACAAAGTACATTTTTAATATGGGTCAGGGGATCTCCTAACCATCTAGATATTTAAGTTATAAACTCAAGTATTGTAATTGTGCATTCGTAATTATAACACATTTATTCTTCATTTCTCTCTTTCTTATAATAACATTAAAGTTTCGTTTCATTGATAAAAACCAACATACTACGTATTGTGTCCTATGATTTGTAGGCCTATATCAAACCTTTTGTAGTTTTACATTTTACCAAAGGCTGCATCAGTCAGTACGATATATACGGGCAATTATATTAATACTACTTTCGGAATTGCTGAGAAAACGGTGGACACCTGGTGTCAACAACAACTCCAAACATCTCACAATTATAAACACCTATGTAATAATATAATTTTTTTCAGACAACCAATCAGTATGTCCATATAAAATAATAAATACATAGATTAAAAACAGCATATTTAACGATTATGCAAAGCTAAGATCCACTGATGCCGCAATTTCGACGTACTGTACATGTCGCTAATTGCAATGTTCTGTATAATCGGACTCAGTGACTTGTCAATCCTAGTCATTAAGCTATATATAGCCTTACATGAGTTGACATTAGCCGTAGCGAACATGTGGTTAGCGCTACATCTCAGTCTGTCTGTTCAAATGAGTTGTTATAAACAACGACAAATTGCTGAAAATTGTTACTCTTAGCATACATTATTCTCACTTTGGCTTGAATGTCAGCCTCTTCCGATATGTCGTTACAAATGACACGTGTGATGGTCATGTTATCTCCTGTTCGCACATATTGACTTCCGCATAGACTTTGCGACATAGACTTTACGACATACTGCCTGATTCCGGTTTATATAAGAAAGAATTGCTGAAATGTATGATGATATTTACCCGAATGTCGTTTTTTTGGAAGTGGTGCCATCATACGGGTCGTGGCAGGTGGAGTAACCACACTAATTGGCTTTGTTTTCTCGGGGGCTGCAGAAATGGAACATTCGTGTAAGCGTCCATTGACACAGTATTCATATTCCTACGCACACAAACAAGCATGAACTCGAAACGTATGTAAATGCATACGTGTAACATCACAAAGAGAGTGCGTTTAATTAATCACATATACATGCACAGACGTACACCTATACATGCACATAAATAGTTCTTTATGAATTATAAATAGTCCGTTTATTACTGCTTTATATGTTACGTTGGATCACTGCATACTGATACAAACACACCATATTACATACTTTCGTGTTGAAATTAATGTTGACATTTTAAAATTTTTCAAATAAAACCAAACATAGTGCTACTGTATGCCCGTGGCCGAACAAAATATGTAGCGAACTCGACATCGCAACAACTATTAGCGTTATTGTTGTTATATTTCATGTGACGAGATGAAGAATTAGTATATGACGTTCCATGTTACGCCGTTCCACAACATATGACGTTCCATGTTACGCCGTTCCACAACATATGACGTTCCATGTTACGCCGTTCCACAACATATGACGTTCTATGTTACGCCGTTGCACAACATATGACGTTCCATGTTACGCCGTTGCACAACATATGGCGTTCCATGTTACGCCGTTCCACAACATATGACATTCCATGTTACGCCGTTCCACAACATATGACGTTCCATGTTACGCCGTTCCACAACATATGACGTTCCATGTTACGCCGCTCCACAACATAATTTTGCACATTTATTTAACATTTAAGCGGATGCGCTCGGAATGGAGGGTAGAAAAGGAAGAGGCAGAGCGAGACTGAGATGGGTGGACTGCTTTGCGCTGTGAGAGATTTGGGGTGTGGGGAACGAGAACGAAGGATAGAGGGAATGGAGACGGAAACGGGATCAGTCACGAAGAAGAAGGAAACAAATAGACGACCGGTGGCGGTGTCAGCCTCACCCGGACTTCAGGGATAAAAAGAAGAATAGCAGCAACCTATTTACACATTCGTTTTAACAGACGACATTAAAGCGATGTTCCTATGAAATTGTTTGTGAATATTACAATAATACATAAACGCATACTGGTGCTAGTGTGAGGTGTGCTTGTCATGAACTGTGGCGGTGGCGTAGTCGTTTTTCTTGTGGACGGGCCCTCTGCAAAAACACGAACCTTGAGACGTTGTTTAACCATGATGCTAGATGTGCAATACTGAACAGAAATGACACATGCATCACAGCACAGTTGTAAGTTTTGGTTACTGCCTATAATTGGACTATAATAGTAGCATTGTTATAATAAAACAAAATAATGACAATCTTAATATAACATAGCATCTCAGTTAGTATTGCAGTAACCAGTTATAAATCACTAATGATCGTCGCATTCCTACCTTTTTCAGTAGAAACGATCTCCCACGTGACCTTCCCGGCTACTCCTGCGTGAACCCCTATGGTGTTGATCTCGAACGGCTTGGAGTCTTTCAAAGTAAGCATTTCTTCCTCGCCCACAGAATTTCCCTTCCCTACGGATACTCCTTGCGCATCCCAACTAATCCAGAACAGCCTGGAACACGACATACATTCAGTGTCAGACTCGTTGGTGATGATACGTTTGATACAACAAGAATATACAGAACTGCTTTGGATATTGAAAGGACCTTTTTAATGTTCACATTTTATCATGTTTCTCGTCAAACATTTAATGTAGTGTCTTAAATTTATTGTTTTATTTATCAGTATAGCTCTTCCGCGTGTAGACTTACTTTGAATAATAGCGTTAATAATAACAACAATAAAAGTACTTATATATCGCCCGATCGATCGAGTTTTACTCTCAGGCGCGTTACATACATAGTAGTATTTTACAGGCCATAAGTTGCTAAGAGGATAGTTATACTTAGACTATTCTACACAAATGATAAATATAAAAAGAAATGGTAACAAAATAAACATGTTAAAATATTTTATAACACTACTTTAAATATAATTAGTAATAAAAGAAAATGATCATGAAACTGCTAACAAAATTAAATATACTAAAACAATTCTAAAACCTACTTTAACTATATTTATTTATACATGTAAGACTAAGAATATAACCATAAAAACTGTTAATACAATTGTATAAAAAATATTCTTAATTATGTAAAGTGTCACAGAGCACTGAGTGAATAGGGCGCTATATAACTATATAACTGTTGTATGTCTTTATTAGTGTGTTATCATTTTAAACGTGCAGTGATTACACCCGTTAGTATTGTCGATTGTGCTGTAAATAACATCTACAAGTAACACTGGCCTGCTATGATAAGTTCAAATGAACATTGCATTTATTGAAAACAACGACAACAACGACAACAACGACAACACACGCACAAATGATTATACGCTGCATCGTCGTCCGTCAATTAAAGTCCATGCATGTTCAATACTGGTTTTATTGAAAACAATATCCTTGTTATACACTGAAGATAGTTTTGATCGTAATGAGATAATTAACTATTTGCTCAAATATGTCATCAATATTGGCTACGTATATTCCGCAGAAAAATCAAAACTGTTTTTTTATTTTACTTCTACCCCAAATCGTCGGCATGGTCCCTCGCTTTGGTAGCGACTTTTTACCCGTTCTTGATATCATGCTTAACGATTCTGGTTTGTTCCGCCAATGAGTTCGGCTTCCTGAGGATTTAGACACTACAGAAATGTAGTTACTGTTATGATTATCATCATTGTTATTAGTGTTGTTCTTATTGTTGTTAATATTGGTATTATTCCTTATTATTAAAACCATGTTAGACCTGACCGCAACCCTAACGATATCCACCTCATTTTATCTGGGTCGAGGACACTGTCTGCATTCACAACGACTGTTCCGTCTTGTCTAGCCTTCCTGGTGATCGAAGTCTTTGTGTTGCCGGCAGACCCAATAGCTATGTCGTAGGCAGACAGCTTAAACAACCCCGGAATCGTGGCCAGTGAAACATGAGCATCGGCGGGAGAACTCAGCTTGAGAACGACAGCGCCGTGGCCCATGGTCGTGTACCAGACTTCCGGTTGACTGGCAGCCGATGTCCCGCGAACAGCCGAGCCTGCAGAGAACGTCGTACCAGCGGTGTACTTGTGCTAGTGTTTACAACCTAATACTTGTGCTAGTATTGACCAAAGCTGTACTTATGCTAACACTGTCAACACTGTACTTGTACTGATGTAGCCAACATTGCACTGATGTTCATATTGACGACACTGTATTTGTGCTAATATATAATGTACTTCTGTTAGTATAGTTAAAACTGTAATTGCGCTAATAGTGTAAACACTGTACTTCTGCTAATGTTGCCAACATTGTACTTGTGCTAACATTGTCAACATTGTACTTCTGCTAATATTGTCACTACTGTACTTGTGCAAATATAGCCAAAATTGTACATGTGCTAATGTAGCCAGCTTCGGCTAATCAGCATACAATATAAATTATTTAATTTTCGTTCACTGAATACACGCAGCCACCACACATGCATGTCTTATACGTTAGACTCTGTAGACACGCCATCGTGTGAAATTATGAAGTTTTTAGTATTTACATGTTGTGCAGTTTTTTCGTTATGCAAACTTGTTGATTTCTGAACTGCTTTGATTGGCTTCGGACACATGAAAAAACAGAATAAATGCGTCTCTATGGCTAACCATTTTGGAATAGTTATCGGCTACTGCATGGGATAGATAGTTCATCTAAACTAAATGTACATTGTATGAGTTGACTTTCGTGTAACTGATTGCGTATAACGAGTTAATGTTGCCAAATACTTGTACTCATGCATTAGCCCAATGTACAATGCCACCAATTAATTATAGTTGTGCGTTGGCTCGCTCGCGGGTGCATGCGTGCGTGACTGCGTGCGTGTGTGCGTGCACGTGGACGGACATAATTGGTTAATTTCTTCATAAGCATCATGCGACCGTTTTATTTCGCAGGCATACAAATAAACTGCCTGGGCGATACTTTGCAAAATATATTGGATAATTTAATTTAAATGCACAATAAATTCAAGTCATCGTTATATCGCCAAACTAATTCGATTTAAAATAATGTTCTCTATTGTGAATTATTGAATGTACAAGATTGTTTCTATAATGAGTTTCATCTTAATATTTCTTACTTACTTATGCGAAGATAACGGAATAAGTAGCATCATTTGTAAATGCGAATAAATTCAGTTAAGACTGTTATCTACTTTCATGACAGTCTAATGTGTGTTTGTACCTTCCAGTTCGTCAACTTCCCATTCCCCGTCGGTCTCCTGGAACGTAGCCAATGACACCGCATCAAACTCCTCCTGCGGCGGCACACCAAGCAAGTGCATGAATCGGTGTGTATCCGGCGTATCACCTCTGCCAACGTGTATAACTCCGCCGCGCCAGGACGCCCAGAATGTTCGGTACGCCGTGCAGTCAAGTATCAGTGGAGTCTCGCTCACTACTGTTACGTTCCCGATGACGTCACCTGATGTCAACTCGCGAATTGCCGATTGTTGGTTGTCGAGTATGCCCAGTTGAAGCTCGTATTTCCAGCGTGATCCAGTTCCTAGTCTCAGAGCAGCGGAGTGACAGGCGCGTACTCTAAACACAATGGATTTGCGTTTCGGATGGATAGCGAACGTCTCGTGTCGGCCGTCCCCTGGTGTGTGTACGGTATACATATTACCTGTGGAGCAACATATAATTAATAAAAATTATAATAAGAAATAATTTATATAGCTCATTTGTAGAAAATCGTATTCATGTACTACAGTGTTGTTATTATACAGTAGGTGGATCTAGGAGACTCCTTTTAAGACTGCACGCAGTCGATATCATAGGAGCCACCATACATGAGTTTTATTTAATGCAACTGCGAGTAGTTTTAACAACCTCTACGGAGCACCAATGTCACACGTCTTACATACCTCCCAAATTGAACATCTGCCAATGCCCGGTCGAGTCATCCCCGGTACTGAGGTAAGCCTGCACTACAGGTTGTGGATGGGGATCACGCCACGACAACATCTGTTCCTGTCCAACGTCCGCCCCTCTACCAAAGGCCACCGTGCTGTTTCGCCAGCTCACCCAGAACGTCCTTCGTTCGTGACAACTGAAGACAAACACAAAGAAATGTATCAGATGCATTCTCAAAAATGAAATAGCAAGACACCTTCACAAACATAGAGTTGGTGAGGAGGACAGACCAGCATAACATCATAGAGTTGGTGAGGAGGACAAACCAGCATAACATCATAGAGTTGGTGAGGAGGTCAGACCAGCATAACATCAGGAAGGAGATCGATAAAAGAAAATGGACATGGATTGGGCGTACCCTCCGAGACAGACCCCAGAGAGGAAAACCCCAGGATAAAAACAAGCAGCCCAATAAATCGTCCCAGCTGTTCAATAGACAAGGAATTAAAGACGCATGTAACCATTTGGGAAGAAATGCAGAACACAACCAATAATAATATTGTGTTTCAACCCTAAGAGAAGAAATATTAAATAAGTAAACAAGTGACAAACACAGGCATATAAATTTTGATATATGGTGTCTATACCTGGGGAAGTAAAAGAAAAATGGAAAAGTATTTTCGTGAATTCACATAATCAATGACCTCGATGTACAAAAGCCCATACGGGCATTGTATAAGCTGTTGCCAAACAATTGGTCAGATGAATGAAAATTAAAACACATATTTAAGATACATGCAATTATGAGTATGCGACAAACACGTACACACACGTACACACGTACATGCACGCAAGCAAGCACGCACGCACGCACACAAAAAAAAACACAATTTGCCATTAATTTATCCAAATAAATGTGACGCAGAAACCGACGACCGTCCGAACGAGTTCCACGTACCTGAGAATATCAGGAGTCGCTATTTCGTGTTTCCGGTCGCTGCCAATTTCTTCTTTTACGTACGATGCAGTATTTCCTTTGTAGCCAATGGCGATCTCGTAGGCGGCGCTGTGGTCGTTTCCGGGTACGCTGCCCAGTAGCACGTACACATTCCTGCATGAGCGGACTTTGAATACAATATGTGTCTGGTGGTGGATCGTCAACGAGAAATCGCGGTACTTCATCATGCCTCGTGATCGCATCAACATGGCTTCACCTGGACGAAAGGTAATACACATCAATGAGGAAGGGGTGAGGCAGGAAGTGGGGTGTGGGGGGTTGGTCCTAGTAATAAGTGTGAGGTTGGCTCACAAATAGGTGGGAGGTGAGATTAGTGGCAGGTGGACTCTCAGAATTGTTGGGAGGTGGGAGATTGGCCCCCAAAACAGGTGGGAGATGGGAGGTTGGCTCACCAAACAGGTGGGAGATGGGAGTTTGGCCCCCAATACAGGTGGGAGATGGGAGGTTGGCTCACCAAACAGGTGGGAGATGGGAGTTTGGCCCCCAATACAGGTGGGAGATTAGAAGTTGGCCCCCAAAACAGGTGGTAGATGGGAAGTTGAGACACATGACACACCCCTTCAATATGGTGTAACCATAATGCGTGTTATATTGACGACACACAGGAAGAATCAAATCAAACTTATTAATTTTAACTAAAACATGGAAATATGTGAAGAGGTTAAATAGAACAACTTGACTGGACACGATTAGACTATGGTCAGACGTGGGTGATGCGCACTCGTTGGGTAATAGCGGGAGGGAAGGTATTTATTGTATCATCTGAAACGTACACACTGTATACCATTTAAAAAAAAAACGTATTAACAACCATCTCTTCAGATATCATGTACAGCTGCCGGTTTCCCTGAGCGTTCGTACCGTATGAAGGAACTTATGTGGACGGCTGACGCAGACCACTTTACTCAGAACAATTTTAGAATGCACGCACATCATTGATAACAATTGTACGTAACTACGAACTCCTATTGTTCTGAGTTACGTAATCACCTCCGAGCAGCTATTGAAACACACGCACGCATGCACGCACGCACGCACGCACGCACGCACGCACGCACGCACGCACGCACGCACGCACGCACGCACGCACGCACGCACGCACGCACGCACGCACGCACACACACGTTATAAATGCCTACCGTGATCATCCCAGTACATCTGCCAGTCTCCAGAAGTTCCGTTTCCGGTGCAAAACGACACGGCGTTAATATCATGCTCGACGACACCACGCGTAGACAACAGGTTCCACGTGTAACGCGAACCTTTGCCAAGTTCCAAAGTTCCCGATTCCCAACTGACCCAGAAATCACGCATTTCATCACAGCTGAGCAGTTGGCTAGTTTTCGCATTGGTGGTCGAAGTCATTTCACCGTTCTCGCTATTGAAGGTGAAATATATACGTATTAATCATACGTTTGTGTTTAGTGTTCTGTTGACTAATGTCATGATTAATATATTGAACACTCGTCATGGATGTGTTCTTATTTGTTCAAGTACTACCAAATATGCCAATGCACCCATCACAGTAAGAAAGTATGTGAATTTAAACATTTAAACAGGTCAATCATAAACGGACGAAATACTACAAATGTAAAAATGGAATTTTTGCAAACAACGCAATTGCCTCAATCCCTCTAGCCACAACGAGCCGAGAACATCGCAACTGTACAATGAGTTTTGACAATATATACATATGATATGATGAAAGCCTTACAAAAACATTATTTGCTCTAAAATTGCAACATTGTTGATAATTATATAGTTGTTTGCTCTAAATGGCAACATTGCTGATAACAATAATAGTTATTATACAATTGTTTCATACTAACCCGTAATGACGAATGGTGGTTTTAAATTGGCCAATGACGATTTCATAGGTGAGCTTTGTTGCAGTTCCAGGACTGTATTCCAACGCGATGCGCGCCTCGGAACACGTGTGCACACTGAATCGCAAGAACTTCCGGCGAATCACATGCGTTGCCCGTTTGTATGGGAAATCAAACCGCGACGTGTGCACGTGAAATACAGTGCCTGCGTAGGAGAAAATGCAACTGTGAAGGAGACAGAGTCAATACGAATTGATATAAGATATTTTTAACGTTGTATATTGTATATAGTTATTATATTATTTTAATGTGTGTCATCAAGTATACCGTAATTCAATTTATGTATCTTATATTTACTAAAAAAAACTAGATAATTAGATTTAAATGACAAACAGATTCACCCGCTTTACAACATAATAATACTTACATAGAAATGCATATGATTTGAAGAAATGTAGGTTGTTACTGTCGTTTCATGTCAGATTACTGAATTCGGGGTTTTGAATAACACAAAATGCTGAGCTTTGAATAAAACAAAATAGGCAAATTTCCGAGAAAGGATCATCCGAGAACCTCCTTATTAGAAATGTTAATTAAATACCATATGGTGGACTTCCTCGTTAAGCATAAATTATTAAATTCAATTCAACATGGATTCCTTAAAGCGAGGTCATGCTTAACACATATGTTATGTTTTTTGGAAGAAATCACTAAGTGGATAGACGTGGGATCGCCAGTAGATATTATCTACTTCGATTTTCAGAAAGCTTTTGACAAAGTGCCACATCAAAGAATACTACTTAAATTAAAGGCCCATGGTATCGGGGATAGCATAACTGACATGATAGAACAATGGCTGACTGACAGAAGATAACGAGTTGTAGTAGATGGAGAAGTTTCAAATTGGAAATCGGTTTTGAGTGGGGTACCTCAAGGATCAGTATTAGGACCTATATTATTTTTAATATATATATATATATATATATATATATATATATATATATATATATATATATATATATATAGATATATCAATGACTTGGACGACAGTATAACAAGTAACGTACTGAAATTTGCGGATGACACAAAACTGTTTAGAAAGGTTAATACTGATGGTGATAAACATTTACAAAACGATCTAGACAGATTAGTGAAATGGTCTGAGAAATGGCAGATGTTGTTCAATTTATGGAAATGTAAATGCCTACATGCAGGACATGGAAACTTGGATGTAAACTATAAAATGGGAGATACTGTTCTGGGTACCACTGTAAAAGAAAAGTACTTAGGAGTTACAATAAGCGCGCTGATATGAAAGTTTCAGAGCAGTGTGGTATTGCAGCTTCAAAGGGTAATCAAATTCTTGGATTGATTAGAAGAAACATAACATACAAGGGAAAAAGTTAATTATACCTCTGTATAAAGTAATAGTTAGACCTCATTTAGAATACTGTATACAATCATGGAGACCATATCATAAGAAGGATATAGATACGCTTGAACGCATACAAAGGAGAGCAACTACAATGATTCCAGAACTGAGAGACCTTCGTTATGAAGAACGCCTGAAAGAATGTGGCTTAACAACTCTAGAGACAAGGAGGTTAAGAGGAGATCAGATTGAAGTTTTTAAGATATTGAATGGGTATGAAAATATTGATAGAAATATGTTTTTCTCACTCAAGAAGGATTGCAGAACTAGAGGACATGAGGTAAAATTAGTAAAGGATCAATGTAGATTGGACATCAGGAAGCACTCGTTCTCACAGAGGACAATAAATGAATGGAACAAATTGTCTACAGATTGTGTAACTGCTAGCAGCGTGAATATGTTTAAAAACAAGGTTGACACATATATCAGGAGGGTGGGTTATAAGTAGATGAACATTGTTGGACTCTCGATAAGCCAATGGCTTCCTTGTCCACTTGCCATCTGGGCTGGCTTGGATGGCAACTTTTGCTAAATCTTGTGTCCTGAAAGGATCCGCCGGGTACCCCTTGTGTCCTGAAAGGATCCGCCGGGTACCCCTTGTGTCCTGAAAGGATCAGCCGGGTACCCCCTGTGTCCTGAAAGGATCCGCCGTATATCCCCTGTGTCCTGAAAGGATCAGCCGGGTACCCCTTGTGTCCTGAAAGGATCCGCCGGGTACCCCCTGTGTTCTGAAAGGATCAGCCGTATACCCCCTGTGTCCTGAAAGGATCAGCCGGGTACCCCATAATAGTGATATAGAATTATAAACAAAACAACATTCAACACTGAGTTCAATGATACACATTTTATTAACGAGGTAAACAAAACTGTGGCCGGGATGGAGGTAGGATAAGAAACCAGTATTAAAGAAAACACCTCAATGTGAGGGCTGAGCTTGCCTCGTCAAAACAGTTTTAGATAAGCAGACCCGGAAGTCTTACTGCATGCACCAGCTTTAACTTCATGATGAACACTTGTCCATGAAATCAATGACCGCGGTGAACCGGCCTTTGAGTGACCTGTTTAGCGAGTTCATGTGGAAAACGGTGTCGCTCAAGCACGCCAGCTACAAAAGCCACATTCGTTCGAGTGTTTCCCTGCGACTTTTCTAGACTGATTATTGTCGACGTTGCGCGAGAGAGCTAACGGATCTCAGTGTGGAAAAGCAGCGCCTCTTGGTATTCTTCAAAGACATGGCACAAGAGACGGAAGACCTGGTGTTGAGGCCGCTGGAATTTATTTACCAGTTAGATAGATACTAACCGTTTCAACGAAGCACAATTTACGAATAATAGCTTTGAATGTTTCCTTCGTGGATTACCCAAAGTGACAGCATTATTGCAACATTGCACGTAATCATAGCTTCAATCAACTATCCGTGTACCCCCTGATAAACATCTAGGTTATGGACCGCAGGACGACATCCTGGGTAATCGTGTCATGTTGTGCGTTTTTTCCATCGCACTCATTTGTTTTTTTTTAAAGCGGAGAACAACAAGTTAATAATAACTGTTGCATTTAAAGGAAAAAGTGTTTACACAATAAATGCTTTCTATGTTTGAACCAGTCGAACTTATGTGTACTTGGGGGGTCGTGACCCCCATTGGCTTTTATTTCTGAGATCTTGTTCGTATACAACATGTTGCGCCACTACATGGCTGCAAGATACACTAATTGGTGACTAAACTTAGCCCTCTCTTTGGCCTCCCCCTTTGGCCTTCTCCTTTGGCCTCCCCCTTTGGCCTCCCCTTTGGCCTCCCCCTTTGGCCTCCCCCTTTGGCCTCGCCCTTTGGCCTCCCCCTTTGGCCTCCCCCTTTGGCCTTCCCCTTTGCGAGATCATAGATACGCCACTGGGCTGAACCCTACCTAAATATGTGGCCTCATAGTCAACTGCATGACATATTCAATGAAAAATAGTATTCAAGAATGCGTCTAATCTGGCTCTCAATCGACAGCAAAATAATTGCTATCAAATAACTCTACACATATATAGTAGTAATACTTTGACATTTTGAATCATTTCTGACTCCGAGTTAGAGACCATGCCTGAAATACAGAATGATCCAATGACTTTTACTGGTATTGTAGATGGGCGATAAACGACGAGGACGACATATTATCACCCGCCATCCATACCTGATTGATGCCCGAAATCCCACTGTCCGGTGCTACCACCGCCTGTAGCCACAGAGACGCCGTTCACCTGGTACGGGGTCGGGTCGGCATAGCGTAGAAACGTGACGTCACCAACCGTCGTTCCAGCGCCCACGTGGATCCTGTCGTCTGCCCAACTGATCCAGAACGGTCTCATCTTGTCGCAGTCAAGGAGAGTTGGTGTGGGCCATTCTGCGACGTTGTCTCCGTCGATTTCCTTCCGTATCACCGACACCTAAAGTGTTTCCAAGCACCACGCTACTTCATGAGAGAAAAACACTTTCCAAAAAAACACTGCTGATTCTAAGATAGTGTTGAGGTTAGCAAGAACAGGGCGGCAGATTCCATGCACATTACGCAGAAAAGGCAATACAAGAACATGACATGTGGTGCTATAAGAACATACATAATAACAAAAGATGACTATTTTATTGCAGGAACTGTATTCGCAATGCAGGTGACAGAGAAACACGTTAATGGTATCATTGACGCTGGTGGATCATGTACCACTGTTTGGTAGATATGTGGCAGAGGATCATGTGTCTTTCCAGATTAAACCATGTTATGTTATTCAAGCTTGTTCTTTGTGTTGCAATATTAAAGATTCAAGCTTGTCTGACCTCAGCAATTACAACTGTTTCCTGGTTATTAACACTGGAGGCTGTGGGCCATTGGATTTGATTCACTACCGTTCTTGAGTTGCGTGGGTCAGTCATGGGAACAACGTGAAATCATATACAAAATATATCAAATATATAGTTGTGTTATTTAATTGCTCCACCGAGCCTTTGTTCGTGATATTTAATTAAAACGAACGCTATTTTTGAATCGAATATTCGGTATCCGGAATAAACAAATATATCCAATCACAATGCAACGTGTTACAACTGTGACGCACTAGTAAACAACGTCGGCATTGTTGCTGTTTTCTTCTTGATCCAACAAATCGTATGGTGATTGGATAAAACATTTACCATTCGTTTTAATGAAACTTAAACTCGGAAGCACATATTCGGTGAAACAATTGAAGGATGCGAATATTTTATATGTTGATGCATTTGATAAATAATGTTGTCTTGCTCACATGACTGGATAGCGAAAATGCAACTTAGAGGCGTTTGGCACACAGTCTAAGTACCTGATTATCGGATCCGCCGATGATGATCTGGTATGTACCGCTTGTTATCACTCCGGGAATGTGTGAGAGCGCTATAACGGCGTTCGAGCACGCCTGCACACGGAACATGACGTAGTCGGTTCCGCTGACCGTCAGCCAGATCCTCTCATATTTGTACCCGTCTTCCGTTATCACACGCGTTACGTTGCCTGTAATTAGATCATTTTGTAGCTTACTCGTGGCAACCTTTTTAATTTTTAACATGTATTTATTATAGTTATTTATATTAGAGCACCATATATTTATTATTGGTATATGTATGTTTTATAGGCGCCTGTGAACGGACTGGTCCCGTATATATGGCGCATTAAAATGTTAGTAATAGTAGTAATAATACTTGTACAACTAATAGTAATGCCATGTGTTTGTTTTGTGGCAATATTGTAAAATAATTTTTAATATTGCTATGTTTTGATAAATCTGGTTAAATCTTGTTACAACATTTTACATCTTCTTGTTATCTTATCATTTATTTCAGAGGTGAATGATGTCATCCTACCTGACTGACGAGGTATTATCCAGTATCCGTGGCTGCCGTCTGAGGTGACGCCGATACTGTGCACTTTATGCATGAATGACTGGGCGTCCGGCCAGTCAACGACCGCATGTGTGGTCAACGAGTCCAGTCCTATTTTGATATGCCCATCTCTCCAGGTCAGCCAGAACCTCCGGAAGTGATGACCGCTGATGATGCCTGGCGTGTGCACGTAGTGTGACGTCATACCACTGGCATCGTGTCGTTGTATCACCGTCCTGGTGTTGTTCGCCGTCCCGATCGTGATCTCGTAGTAAGCGTCGAGATTCCCCGAGAGTTTGACGTGGACGGAAGATGACGAAATGACGCTAAACACGAAGGCTGCTCGACTGGAGAATATTTCGAAGAGGTCATACGAGTACTTCGGTGGCGTTACCAAAGCGAACACGTCATCTGAAAACATAGAGAACATGTAGAGAAGATTGGTATTTTACAAAGCAAAAGTGACAGCATCATAAAACAGAAACAGAAACCCTACACCACGTACAAGTGCAGTAGTAGTCGAGCGCCATAGCAACTACGTGATGATGAATTCCACAACTTGTCAAGTGTATCTAGGAATACAGAACATCGTTCGAATTTTAATTCAATATAATATTCGATAATAGTTCACGTTTTTCATTATTAAAATAAGCTACTAGCAATAAACACAAACTTGATGTAATACATTTTACTTGATGACGTTTACAAAAAGAAGATAAAGGTTCGTTCTCATATAGCGCAGTATCCAGTCCTTGGGACCGTTCAAAGCACTTTACACTTCACTCCCTGACAGACCTGTTACTTTACACTTCACCCCCTGACAGACCTGTTACTTTACACTTCACCCCCTGACAGACCTGTTACTTTACACTTCACCCCCTGACAGCCTGTTACTTTACACTTCACTCCCTGACAGACCTGTTACTTTACACTTCACCCCCTGACAGACATGTTACTTTACACTTCACCCCTTGACAGACCTGTTACTTTACACTTCACCCCCTGACAGACCTGTTACTTTACACTTAACTCCCTGACAGACATGTTACTTTACACTTCACTCCCTGACATACCTGTTACTTTACACTTCACTCCCTGATAGACCTGTTACTTTACACTTCACCCCCTGACAGACCTGTTACTTTACACTTCACTCCCTGACAGACCTGTTCATTCCAACACCCACTCGACTTCTCTGGGAAGCATTCAGCATCGCTGCAATTACGGCTCTAAGGCTATTCGTTCACATATCCACCACTATCTAAACAAATAAATGTGCGAAAAAGATACATTCAACAAGCGAAATATATTTAGTTTAAGCAGACATTGTCGACAAGAAATGGCTGTACGATGAAAAAAGCATTTAACACACCTTCGTAATTAGGAAATTCCCACATCCCGATCGGGTGCGCCTTAGATATTGACACGAAGTTGATGGGCACGCGCATCCATGTCGATAAGTCGTACGTCAGTATGACGTCATCGCCAACGGAGCGTCCTCTGCCGAGGCCGACAATGCCATCTGTCCAGTCAACCCAGAAGTCGAGGAAGCTGTTGCAGTTGAGAATGCTCGGTGTAGGCTGTGGGCACAATGACGAGAGGTTAAACCACTTGACATGCTTGCACACGCACCTGCCACACTCGCGTCCGCCACACACCTGCACCCGCAACACACTGGCTACACATCCACACATGCTTTACAACCGCTACACGCTCAACACATACCCAAACCCGCCACACGCTCGCCACACACCCACATCCGCCACACACTCACACCGCCACACACCCACACCCGCCACACCCAACACACACCCCCACACACCCACACCCAACACACACCCACACCCACCACAAACCCACACCTGCCACACATCCACAACGACCACACACATTCCCGCCACACAAACTCACACCCGCCACACAGCCACACACCCACAACCTCCACACACCCGCATCCGCCACACACCCAAACGACATGCTAGTTCGTTTGTGTTAATGTGTTGTTAATTTAAATGTCATCGGACCGGACTATACATAGCATAAAATATATCAAGTTCGTAATGTGGTAGTTGTAGATGTTTGCCATTTAGTATATGCTTAGCTTCGAACATTCGAACTGCTCTAGCAGTGACGCCATGTTGCCTAGCTTTCTTCAAGTAGATTTACACCTGTCTACAGAGAATGTGCAGCGTTTTACAAATCTGGAGTTGAAATCTCTCTCCTCACTTATTCGTCCCAAATCACAGAAACTTCACATATGTTGACATGGAAATATTAATAAAAATATGCTGTCCGTATATACGGAATGTTGGAGAACTAAATGACACGAAGCAGCTTCAGTAAAGGAACACTGTTTTGTTGGATATAAGAAAATATTCATTCTCAGAGAGGATGATAAAAGAACGGAGCAAACTTGTGTAAATGCCGGGGCAATGTGAATATATTTTAAAACAATAATTACGTATATCTCACAAGGACGGTTTATACGCCGATGAATAATCGTTGGACTCTCGATAAGCTAATTGCTTCAATGTCCACTTGCCATCTGGGTTGTTTGCTTTGACAATCGTGTTAAATAATAGCAAACTGAATTGTGTTATACGTACCCGCGAAGTGAATGACAACCATATTAAATAATAGCAAACTGAAATGTGTTATACGTACCCGCGAAGTGAATGACAATCTTGTTAAATAATAACAAACTGAAATGTGTTATACGTACCCGCGAAGTGAATGACAACCTTGTTAAATAATAGCAAACTGAAATGTGTTATACGTACCCGCGAAGTGAACGACAATCTTGTTAAATAATAACAAACTGAAATATGTTACACGTACCCGGGAGACGAGAGGTTTTCTACTGCTGGGCCTCGATAAGATAGACTTAGTATTGTCGTCAGCGCCGATCTCAATGAAGTACTTGCTGTAGCTCTGGCCGCTGACTTTAGCCTCCAGATCCAGCCTAGCTGATCGACAGGAGCGCACCCGGAACAGCAGGTGTTTCGCCGTCATGTTCGATAAGCTGAGTTGACTAACGTCACCTGCAGGACCTTGTTGCCAGAAGCGGGCCTCGCCGTCTAAAACCATGTAGTTGTGTAGGTCATGCAGTTTTGTCATACCACCGCATCGGTATGTCACCAGTCTCAGAAGAAACCAAGATCAGACGATGGAGATGGATATAATAACACGCTGTTTTGTAATGCTTGACATGCTAGAATCGTTCATATGAGGATGATGCCAAAATGTTAAAATGAAGGCAGACAAATGTGACGCGTCGCGTCGGTTCGGACCGTAAGGTACGCTTGCTCGAACTGAGAAAAACCCCAAAACACTCGGTGGGGGTGAAAGCATCGATTTTCGGATCTTTGCGTTTAAAAAAAACAAAAACCTATATTGTACCATTATGAATCATGCAATTTGCAATTAATATATTTTAAAACGGCATTTGGTGTGTTTTTTGTATCGAAAGGCATATTATGTGACCGTTCAATCGCTTACTTTTACGCCCCTCGTGAATGGATTCAACCTTTGCAAATCACGGCGTGTTTACGTCCGCTGGAAAGCTCTGAATCTTGCGATTTATATACCAGCTGAATCCATTGGCTGATATTTTTAGCGTTGACCAATGAAAGGATCCAAAACAAATAGAAACTGTAAACAAGATTCGACCTTAGCAACTAGGGGATTTCCCAAAAACCAAACGCTAGCATTTGCCAAATCAGGTCATGTGATCTATTTTGCAAGATTGTGGCTTCCAACCGGCAGCGTGACATCGCTAATGCAATGAATCTTGCCAGAAACTCGAACATTATTGAACTTGTAACAGAAGACAGAGTGATAACACTTTTGGATGAGTATATTTTTAATTCGGACTCTGATCACTTATTAGACAGTGACGTGGAAGATGATGACGATTTGGTGTGGTCCACGCCTTCGCCAGTGGAGTCTGCTCCCGGACCCGGATCTGTCGACTTACCTGGTCCCAGTAATTCGAGCAGTTATACACTCACTACTAGCTCGAACACGACCATTCCTGATCTATATCCAAGAAAAATCTTGTTTCGTATCATCACACAATCTTCATTGTTTTTGTGATAATTGAATTGTTTTAATTAAATCTTTCTCAAAAAACACATTTTCCTAGTTTACAGCGTCACTGGTCATAAATCCGAAAACATTCAAAATGTTTGTGTTATAACAAATACCTATTTTTACAACCCATGCACATACAGACTGTAATTTTTGCACCATTCATTGATCTTAACCTTCCCAATAAGCGTGCCAAAGTTCATTGAGCTGCCATGAATATAAATGTTCCGTTGCTATGGGAGAGTTGTGGAAAACTTTAAGCCCCGATTTCTCAAAAGTTGAATTTTGAGGGTTGATCACTTCAACCACTCATAACTTCGTAAATACTTGACGTACAATAATACAATTGGTATCACAATAAAGGGGAAATGTTGCCATTTGCCAAGATACCAATAACTCCATAATGTCAAAATGTACCTTATGGTCCAAACCGTGGTGACCCGTCACAAATGTGTAAGTTGAGTAAGTCATTGGGAAGTGCATTTTTAATTAATGGCTCAACGCAACGTATGGAGGTAGACCTAGTGTATTGCTGGTAATTGTGATACTTTGGTTGAATAAAAATTAGAGGATGGGACAAAAATGGAGGAAGAGCAAAAGGAGTGGTAGGGAGGGGGAGAGACAGAGTGATGCAAAGCACTGACGAAAAGGCAATATAAGGAAAACAGTAAACGTGTGCATGTATGCATGTATGCGTGCTTGCGCGTGTGTGTGGGTGTGTATGCGTGCGTGCGTGCCTGTTTGTGTGTGTGCACGCGCGTTCGTGCGTGTATGTTTCTGTCAGTAGCAAAACATAAACTCCACTGAGGCTGGCGCAAACATACAAGTGTTTATCATCTTGGACCGTCAATAGAACATTATTTGGCACATATTACGTCAACTCTGATTTGTATTGTACAGACTCACGCTCGTATCTGTTGAGCTTCCACGTCGCAGCAACGCCCGATGTTATTGATATGAAATGCACCCGTGGCTTTCTCGATGGCTCAAGAACAATAAAATCCTTCTCTAGCAATCGTCCCTGTCCAGCCTTCACCTTCCCACCCTCCCAAGACACCCATAAGGAGCGGTAGGAGCTGCAGCTCGGCAGGTTCGTCCCGTTCATCTCGACGCGCCGTCCGCCCATAAACTTTTCCTCGATGTACGTGACACCATCCCGCTCGAAGCACACTTCGATATTATCCGCCAGGGGACGCTCCGCGACTGGATACAACGACAGACAGGTGTCGTTGCAAGCGCGAACCTCGAAAGCGAAGAACGGGCGAAGTGTTACCAGTTGGGCGGAGTCGTAGCCATAACCTGGGTTTGTTTGTAGAACGTACCTGTCAGCTGGAAAGAGAAGATCATGACAAGATCCCACAAGAAATAGCTATGTCTGATATATGCTTAATGGGGCCCTTTAAGCAGCCTCTGTAACGAACGCCTTTATGGAAGCCTCTGTACAGTTGACACGATGATCGTACGGGCATAATAAAGTCAGGTAAACATGTTGGTTATATGAATAACATCAGTAGAAATATCAGTTATACACTAAGTAAAAATATTCGCAACCTCAATCAATCAATCAGTCAATCAATCAATCAATCAATCAATCAATCAATCAATCAATCAATCAATCAATCAATCAATCAATCAATTAGATTTTCATGAACTAATACCGACCTGTTACGCAAACACAATTGCTACGTAACACCTAATTCTGTGTTAATGGAGGGTAGGGTAACTACGTGGTTGTGTGGGTATTAGTGCGTTAGAATGTCTGCATACATACTTATTTTGGCTAGGAATTTCTCTATTACGCTGCAAATCTATATCATTTACACTGGATAGCACGCACGCACGCACGCACGCACGCACGCACGCACGCACGCACACACGCACGCACGCACGCACGCACGCACGCACACACACACACACACACACGCACACGCACGCACACACGCTCGCAGGCTCACACGCTCGCAGGCTCACACGCACGCACACATACTCACACATTATTGTTTACATACTTACTGTGAGCTAAGGCTTTGAAGCTAGCTCTTATCGCGAATGAACTGTATTGCACGACCGACTGTGTCAGATCAACCGTACGTCTTTCCTTCAACGAGCCATCAAAAAGGGGCGTTGACACCGTCTTGGTCAACGGTCCAGCTTCCGTCTGATTACTGGTTGAATATATGACGGGTCGCGACGCATTCCTATCGTAGTGGATGCCGATGAAGTCTCCGCGGCGCACTGCTAGCGGAAGTCGTAGATAATACTTGCTATTTCCGATTCTGGAGATAGATAATCTCGTTTTCCCGACGAGCTCGAAGGAAGTGACGCTCGAGCCTCGTTGTCGCCACACGCCTGCGTAGACTGGCTTCCACTTGATTGAACGATAGTACTGCCACGCAACCACGTGACCGTCACATGGAAACGAGTACTCGAAAAGCAGATGGAACGAAGACGTACCGGAGTTC